>VMBQ01014626.1:2902-13814 GCA_007657795.1 Dreissena rostriformis | reverse complement strand
TAGTAGTAGTAGTAGTAGTAGTAGTAGTAGAAGTAATGTTGTAGTAGTAGTAGTAGTAGTAGTAGTAGTAATTTAAAGACGAGGTCACGTTACGTCCTATTTTTACCGAACTTTCTTGAGTCTACTACAGAAATATATATTCGTGAAACATCAATAGAATCTACATGCTTGTTAATTCGTACACAGCTTTATCATCGTATTGTACATAACGCTTCTAAAAGACATAACATTATAGTTACGTTGTGGTAAGTGCCAATCGTATATTAAACTTTAGCTAAGAGACATTGTTTTGACGCAATATTACGCAACATAGTATTTTCCCTTAAATTTAATTTGACAATTTAAGTATCATGACACATATTAATCAGGCATATTGCTTATGTGCACAAGACTGTTTTAGTCTCCGTTGTGTAGTTAATGTTTTGAGAAACTCTTCCATAATTTGTCAAATCAGTGTAAACATAAAATAGAACATCGTTTAAAGTAATTGTCTACTACCTTTCCAAGACAACGTTCATAATTTTATTTTCTATCTATTTGAACGCGTCCTCAGATGCTGACACAATTAAGCGCCGATGAAGTAGTGCGTTGGTGTGCAATTTTGTCCAATAACTTTCAAAAGTAGTCAATCCCTGTACATCCCAGACAATGACACTGAATTTGGCAACAAATTACCTCCAGGCGTAGAAGCTTCTATCTCAACAGCTTCAGAAACAAATTAACATTGTATATGGAGTGACCTGAAAAAGGCAACAACCGATAAGTAAATACCAGACTAGATGTGCATACAATTTGTGCTAATGGCAATTTTGCCATCGATAAACAATAAGAGTATAAATGGGGAGTAAGGTGCAAGAGAGTCACTTGATATGTCTTATGTGAAAGAGTGCATACAGTNAGTAGTGCGTTGGTGTGCAATTTTGTCCAATAACTTTCAAAAGTAGTCAATCCCTGTACATCCCAGACAATGACACTGAATTTGGCAACAAATTACCTCCAGGCGTAGAAGCTTCTATCTCAACAGCTTCAGAAACAAATTAACATTGTATATGGAGTGACCTGAAAAAGGCAACAACCGATAAGTAAATACCAGACTAGATGTGCATACAATTTGTGCTAATGGCAATTTTGCCATCGATAAACAATAAGAGTATAAATGGGGAGTAAGGTGCAAGAGAGTCACTTGATATGTCTTATGTGAAAGAGTGCATACAGTTCAAAGAAATGAATCTGTTCAAAACCGATCAAACGTCTTTTGTAGTAGCCTTGGAAAGACATTAAAAATCATCTACGTAAAAAACATGTGTACACATAGCAGAAATAAGTGTTGTTCTATTTTAACATTGATTTATTGAATTACACATAAATTCATTATTGGCATGTGTTGTTGGTCAAGTTTTGGAAATGCATTAACGAATAGAGGCAGACTAAAACTACAACAAATGGTTTAATAAGAATGTTTGTCAAAATCCGTTCTCCTCTGAACAATACACGACTCCCTAATTTTCAATAGAACAAAAACCTACAAGCATGATTGAATTATAAAATTATATTAAAATGATATCAAACACATATGAAATGTATGTATAAACATAGTGGTTACTATTGCCGACGATCGTTATGTTAATGTAAATGTACTTTGGATAGGAGTAACAATCTTTTCTGGTAATCACATCCGTCACGATCTCGAGCTTCCTTTGCATCAATAGGACCCGTCTGATGACATGACATCAACCTTTGACGTCTTTCTGGGCGTTTGACTCGGAAACTCGATGTCGCTCGCGCAGTATTATGAAGATCTGATTCTTTTATCGCCCCAAGAAATTCCAGTTGAGCAACGCTTTCCTCTTATCCAGTAAGTTTGTTTTGTAAAGGCTCACGAGTTCGAAATCTTTACAGGTCTGAAGTGACGATATACGGCGCGGTACAGCATATATGCGGCTAACCAGATTCCTTGAAATGCAGCCATCCGCTCCAGTTGTAATGTCTGCGATCTGAGCGAGGCAACACGATCTTTCGCCATTATTAAGCAAGCGCAGCTTCCATACGATTAGTATGCAACAGCACTGTATGCTATTGAAAACGAAGACGTGAAGCTCGGCTGATGACATGCTTCATCGCTGTTGGGAAGAAATTGGCGTGCCAATGTTATTTATTTGGCTTTTTTAAGATAGGCTGTGATGATGATTGATTTTTAGCCAGTAGGGGCGTGTCTCAGTCTCGGTGTTCTTTCCTAATGTATTGTAGCATGATTATGTTTGCTCGAACTGTAATTGGACTTAGAGTAAATGGTGGATTATTTTTCAAAGACGAAAACTTCAGGATAGTTATTTTCATTATGTTTGGCACAACCGAAATGTTTTTTTCCCGAACTTCATCTTGTGCGTTGCAAATGGATGGATGCTGTATACCCAGCCACTTCGTTAAATCCAATACAACTCTTATAAGCTACAATTTCCAAAACGCTTGCACAATCGTAACAAAAATTAATAATTTTCAAACAAAAAAGTCATATTACGATAAGATTAGAATGATGGGGAACAATGCGTTATTTCAGATATCGCAAATGGCATATTACAAGACACTATTGTTTCGCATGATACATACATACTCAAAAAATGCATAAAACGATAGGTAATAATATTATGCATTATAAGACTCATTATAATTGATCATTTAATACGCAATGTATACTATATTTAAGACATAATATGCGCCTTATCATAGTCAAATGCTACATTTCTAATGTACTTAATGCGCATTGAGCTTCCACGATGAATAAAACAAATCATTAGGATGACCTCGTTCATTTTGTAGATCTTCTTTTATTGTTTAAGCAAAAATAAGTGGTATTAACGATTACATTGTTTCTCATTTGACCAAGATGTGGTATACTCTTTTAAAGCAGATGCTTTTCAGACAGAGCGCTGCTTAAGTAAACAGCAGCAATACTGCCAATATTCCGGGCATGGAGATCCGATTAGAGACTTACAGATTTCCATTTACCGAGTGAGTTATGGTTATGTCAAATTTGCTGACTTCTGTTGCGCCATTTTTAAGCAAAATCTATTCGGCATTGCTAGCAATATTTTGCCATTATTCTTTAAAATATCTCTCTCACAGTGTACTATGCATGTCGCAAACACAATCATTGTTTTAATAAACAAGAGCTTGAGACGATACTTGTTATGTATGAACAACTTGATAAACAACACAGCATCTAAACAATGCATGTAAATAACATGCCGGCACAGGGATATATAACGGAGCAACTGATTTTTGTTCTTGTCATTTTGCAAGAACTTCGATAACAACATCAAATGCATATCACTATTTGTAACTGACCTGATTGTTTGGAACTATTGAAGGATCAAAGGAAATTGGGTAAGACATCCCGTTCAGAATTATCATATCATTTTCGGCGTTACATACTCGACGGTCACTTTAAGTGTGTCGATATGATTAAACATTAAGTGTTACAGCATGATTTTCGAATTATGCACTTAAAGAGGTGCAAATGCGTAATAATATTATTTTTGTCTCCCTAGAATTCCATACACGATAATTTTGTATTTTAATAACTATCAATGTCTTAATCCCCGACATGATCGCTTCTTGCCTATCTTATTACATGTTTGGTTTATAGTTTCTTGTCACCAACATCACTTCTTGCAAATTGGATAGTACAGCAAATTTATGTAACAAATCCGTTGACCAACAACTTAGATGCTTAATGCTTACCAAATAGGCTACCAGGACCTGTCATTTTACACTCAACATTTACATATAGCTGTATTTGCGTGTCAAGAATAATGTTTTTATACCGAGAACACTCATAAAACATACATTATTTTGTATTATAAAAACTGCATTCAACTATAACTTCAGTGAATGTCAAACATGTTGAATATACAGAGGCATATCTGAGAAACAGAAAGAAAACCCATAAACAGACAGATACCAACCATACCAAACATTTACTAACTTCAAACGATTTATAGTCGTTAATAACTTTAAACTTTTGTGTACTTTGTTTGAACTATCGAGGCTGCATTATACTGATTTCGGATACTTTTTAGTTTGATATAAATAGTAACAATCATCGATAACTGCCTTCATTCATCATTTAGCAGACCATGGCAATTAATATGTCTTTAAGGAATTCATTATAATGTTTTCTCTATTGGAAATAGGTTTGTATACATACGCTAAGTTTTAGGTTAATGACACATATTTAGTGATGCAAAATAGTTATATAAATACAATTTAGAGGCATTCATCGTATGTACGTGGTCATCAGAATGCTGTTTAATACAGACTATTGCATACGATAATATCAAAGAAATACGTTTGAGCACTATTTCAGTTTTTACAATAACCATTATTAGTTATTGAATTAATCGACAGCAAAATAATGAAAAAATCACGTGTAAGTCAATTTAACAAAGGGTACGTGTTGGATGGATTGATGGATGGATGATGGATGATGGATGAATGGATGATGGATTGATGGATGGATGATGGGTGATGGATGGACTGATGAATGCATGGATGGATGCATGGATGGATACATGGATGGATGCATGGATGGATGCATGGATGGATGCATGGATGGATGCATGGATGGATGCATGGATGGATGCATGGATGGATGCATGGATGTACACATGGGTGGGTTGGTGGGTTTATTGTCGGGTTTAAACGTATGGATGGATCGATGGATGAATGGATTGGTGGATGGATGAGTAATAAACTTTAGATATCCGTAAGATTTTAAAGTTGTCTCCGCACCCGGAGTGTATGGTTTGATTGAATGACAAATAAACACGACGATATTTTAGTAAAAATGAATGACTTTTTGTTAAGCTTTTACAAATAACAGTGTCATCAAAACATAATTAAATCCAAAGATAATCACAAGATAAAAAAAACGTTTCAAAACGAAATTGAATCCCAAAACATTTGTTAAACACACCTTGCTTCCCGTTTGCATAGATTAATCTTTCAATATGGACAGATAATTGAAATGTGCATCGTTTTCCATGGAGGTCAACGTTATGGCATTATAATGACTCGATTGTTCTATGTGTATTAGTATTGCACTGGATGTAATTGTATTTCTATACCCAATGCATATTTACGATCATGTTGAACCCTGTGTGCTGACAGTTTTTGATTAACACACTTAAGCTAAGCCAAAACTAATATGGCCATGTTTGCATGAGTTTAACGTGATCAGACGAAGGAATGCAAAACAATCGCCATTACAGTATACGATTTAGATAATTACCTCATACGGCGTAACTTAACATTATGCAATTATAGAAATCTTTCTACAAAATATAAGCAACACTTGAAACGTGGAATAATAACCAATGAACCCACGGTCTTATGTCAGATACTCATTTTACCTATTTTGCGTTAAAAGGCAAAAGTTTACATCCGATTTCACGTAATTATCGTTCCTCTCAATTCATGATGCCCAGTCACGTACAGACTCTTACTAGACTATACGAAGTAAAGTATAAATGCCATCGTATTATCTTGACATTTTTCCAGGATCCTGCGAATGTCAAACACTTAGGACATCTTAAAACCGTATGGCGTAAAATAATTACATTTCCTATATCGTGTTCAGCCGATGATTTTACCGAAAGTTTCATACCGTATCTAGTAAAAGTAGTTTCATACCGTATCTAGTGGTAGTGAGTATTCGTAGCAACAATCCATCGTACTATGACTCTCTCACTTTGTTCAGCAACATTGATGCATTTACTTTAACAATCTCTCGTTTGATAACTTTGTCATCTCTCCAGTGATAACTCGTACCGACCAAACTTTTTCTTTAAAAACACTTTCCACTATTTCATGTAGCCTTTCAAGGTAGGATTATATATTTAATAAAAACAACCAACAATAACGCCTATTTTAACACAAATCAGCTTACTGTGATATGGATAAAATACATACAAATAACTATCGTTTTTAAATGTCGCCGATTTCGACATACAATATATGTGCGCAACAAACACGTTGTAAAAGATGAAAGTACTTCTTAAACATATAAACGCATACACGCATTTTAATTTAGCTTGCTCCAAATTAGTATTATGGTTGTTATATTATATTTTCCATTGGCTTTCCAATGGTCTTCTTTACCACAAATCGAAAATACAGTCCATACGGTTGACTTTAAAATGCCCGGATGTTTTAGGATGTTGGCAGACGAAATAGATTAGATAATTAACATTGAATTTTCTATTTTTTACAGTTTTGCACTTAGAAACTTGTCTTCGAAGATCTTCCTCTGAGAATTTTTTTTCTAGCATCATTTTTCTACGACCATTTTTAGTGAAACGTTCATAGAAAATAAAACAAATATCGTTCGTAAAACAATTCTATTATTGGCAAAATTGTTTCACGTTTACTATACTGAGGTATGTCATATTGACACAGTGTTTTGACCTCAGCTGACCGGGTTCGAACACTTAAAGGAACTTTACAACTTACCCAGTAAGCCTTCAGAACCAACTTGACACATGGTTAATAAATAACGAATGCATTGAAATTGTCGACAGTGTTGTATCATAAAATTCCTCTACACAGGAAATTACGTCTAATACTGTAAAAATATTAAATGAACAGGCACTTAGAGCATATATCATCATGTTGTTTCTATTTTTAGCCGTGTTAAATAGATGTCAAACCAAACTAGCTTAATTCGATTCATAAGTTGCACCAATCACTGTGTATGGTTCTGAAGTCAGTTGAATTTATGATAACTCTGATATTGATAAATGAGTGGAGCGACACTTTCCAAAATGGAACTCTACTTTAAATTTAAAAAAGCTTCGAATATGAAATTGTATTGTATATCTTATTAAAAGTCAAGAATCCCAATTTGCCCATTTCGATATAGTTTCCATTTTGTTGAAATAGAAGTTGATAGATATAGTAGATTGTTCCGAATAGAACGCACTTGTAAACTCTGTAACCAGAATGTTTGTGCATCCGAATATCACTTTGTATTATGTTGTCCATTATATAATGATTTACGTATAAAATATAATATCCGGACATCACGGCCTACCATAAGTAAATACATGTCAATCATGTTTTGTACTAACGTTCTTAAACTCAAAAACATTCCAAAATTTTTATCGAAGCGTTCAAACTTAGAAGTTAGAATTTAAATAGTCAAGCTGTTGTATAATTGCATGCTAACAAACATAATTGTATTTGATAGCTACACATATTATGTGGCATAATTGTCATATTTGCTCATCTTTAATTTGTATAATTGTATGATTCCCTGTCTTTTCCGTATTTCTTTTGTATATGTTATTGGCAAAAGGCGGAATGGCGGATTGCCAATAAACTTTGAATAAACTGTTTATCTTGTCCGTCCCTCATCAAATGCAATGAAATATAATATAATATTATTTTAAATGCAAATATAATTGTTTGTTATGTAAATTTAAAGCATTAAAGTGGCGTATCGATGATATTTCCCCACTATCATTTAGATAATTAATAAACTGTCTTATTATGTGCAATGTTACACGTGACGAAGACATATTTATTAGTCCGTTGAGAAAATATCAATAATGCTGCAAAGTAGTGCGTATTCGTGTAGCGGTTCTACTGAACTACTCTTCTTTTTCCAGCGCCCGTGGTAATTATCTCTTGGACAACATCTTGTAATTTATAAAACATATCTTAGTAGGTCCGTGTATATACCGTCTTTTCCATTTGCATGTTGCATTTGACACAACGAAAAACAAGAATCAACGTTTATTAGTTATATTCCGATTTTCTTATAACCGGAACAAAAACATAAAACCAAAACAAAGTTTAGTTGAGTTATTTGTATCGTTTTTCGATGTATTAATAACAAAACAAAACACAAAACTTATTTCCTTATTCATATTTCGTTTAAATTTTAATTATACAAAAATCTATATATGAAAATTGAAACACAGTGCCTGTTTCCATTTATCGTTCTTGAATTGATAAAACGGTATACGGTAAACGAGCGGCGCTCCGCTGTTTTGGGGAGATAAGTCGTGATTGATCTTTTTGCGCAGTTTTCTCCCTTAGATCTTATTATTGTTTTAATACAAAAATGTAGACAATTATAGAAGAAGAATAGTCGAGCCTTAGGACAACTCTTGTTGGCTACTCTAATGGGAAAATAAATAGATCTAGTAACATTAAATTATGATACAAATGTACATGTCTGCTTTTGTTTAAAATCGTTGGATTTGAGTACATTTATAACATGCCTTTCGATAATCACGGCACAATAAAATATCTTTTTTGAGCATAGCTTTTCTCTTAAAGTAATAACAATTGAATTGTTTACTATATGGTATTAATATCTGTTTAACAAATTAAAAAAGCCGCCCCACATTATTGCTTAACATATAATTTCCAAAAGTATGGTGAACAATTCCCCTTAGAGCATAGATTGCGTCGTGAAGCCCTGTCACGTGTGCCGTCCTGGTAGACTCTCGAGTCGAACCACGCAGGTCTTGCATCCAACCAGTGATTTGCAACAAGTTGCAAATATAAGGTTCGAACTAGTCCTGAATTTGACAATAAATAGTGTTATAAAGTTCAGAGCATAGGTTTGCAATGGGTTCACGAACTGTGTTCTTTTAAAAGTGTTTCAGAATCATTATCTTTGGTGCTTCCTATATAGGATAAAGAAAATTAAATTTTGCAATAACAGTTATATAATAATTTGAAACTCTTTACAAGACCATTACATTATAATAATAGAAAAATCAACGATAACTAAAGTCCATTTTTTAAAATACCATATAAGTTTATTATTTAGCATATAAATTACAACTATGACATTGTTCAAATAATTAATTTTATGAATAACGGTTTTTTGGTACGTTTTTACCACTTTTCGAATGACTGTTTAAATGAACTAGATGTGTATAAAAGGAATAAAAAAATACATTTTTCGACGATTGCATGTACTTTAAAGGCGCGTTCCTCTTCCCAGCTGACGGCCACCACCACCTTGAAGAACTAATTAATAAAATAAACTATGAAACTCATATATATCCTTGACTCAGCAAATCATACACGTATAGTTACAGATATACATAGAGAATACTAGGTCGGTGCCGAATAAAGCGAAGTNAAAGCATTTTTTCAAGATACAAAGGGCCATAACTCCGTTATTATAAGATGGTGTACAATGCCATTTGGCGTGCCTCATCGTCTTATCCATATATATACTCAAATTTTAGTCTATGAACAACTCTTCTTTTTACATACTTTTTACATACTGGCATAACAAAGTGAAAAATCTACTGCTTCTTGTTCTAATCACTAAAGTTATGTAACTACCATGTTTATTTTCGTCAGTTTTGTTTGGCGAGTAAAAACCTCTGCACATAAAACAACATTGATTTCTTCATCGCCATTTGGTATAAAACACGCTTACCTCAATGGCAACTTTGATTCAATCCTAATACAAATACAGTTACAACGATATGTACTTCCATTTTTTTTTTGAAAACACGATGAAAAGTACAAACAAAAACAAAAAAACGTTCGAACGAGTATCTTACCTTTAATTTTCCTTTAAAATCCATAAAAAATCCATTTAACACAATAATTGACGATTTTGCATTTAGGGTCTTTAATAATTATTTTAGCATAGTTAAATAAAGACCCTTATGCCATCCTATCACTAGTCTATATCTATTCAAATGTGTTTATGAACTCGATAAACTTTCCACTTCGTCACACGCTACGTCATGTAGCTACTGTACTCTACATTTCTCAAAGTTAAACTGTTGTGTTTCGTCACAGAAATTACGTCACACGAGATACGTCATAAATTGCACAATCAATAATGAAAAATTAAAGTACGGAAAGCCGGTCTTGAGATAAATTTAAGTGGCAATTCGGCTTTAATTTATATGCGGTATATTGATTTGAAAATAGCAAACATTCATTTCATGTATAAATCCAAAAATAAGTAGTCGACCGCGCGTGACAGCTATATTTCAACACTGCCGAAAATAAACGAAAATATATCCGACAGTGGGTTATTTCGACAATGCACGTCTGAGGATGGGATAAAACACAATATTAAACAAACACAATAATTAAAGCTGGGATCACCGCCGTGGAACGGTCAATGACAGTCATAAAAGGTTTTAACCGGTGAAAAGCATGCCACACCTCAAAACACGCACAAGTTGAAATATAGTTTAAGTCATCGCATCGCAATCAAAATGACTTGTATTTAAAACCGCGTTTCATATTGATTTGAAATACATATTCGTCTTTTGTATCACAGTGTCACTACATTGTAATTGTCTGATTACTTTATAAGGTCTTTCCTTGTTATCAACGCAGACTAATTTGATATGAGTTTAATTACACGCCTCATTAGTATTTCCACCGGTGACAGTAACTGAACAATATTATCATTTATTAATTAGCACACACTGTCAGATTTAATGGTTTTGTTTTGTTTTTGTTATTATGTCAAATTTATATTTAATCAATTTTTCTCCTTTACCCTTTACACAGTCCACGAACTTTCAAGCATTTGTCTAGCAGTTCATATGTCGATTATTTCAGCTAGTGTAGCGATACAAATTCACATCTCTTTCCTAGATCTGCAGACGTAATCGGTTATCGATCTTTTTCATGCACTATTGATCAGCTGGGAAGCATATTGATCTGGTACTAAAATCGAATAATGTATAATTAACGCAATAAATATAACAGACATATAACAATACAGTTTGAAACCACCACCACCACCACCGCCACCACGACCACCACGACCACCACCACCACCACCACCACCACGATCAAAACCACCACCACCACCACCACCACCACCACCACCACCACTGTTCAGTGACAAAAA
>VMBQ01014625.1:0-13996 GCA_007657795.1 Dreissena rostriformis | reverse complement strand
ACCGCGGCGAGTGGCGTTTGTTTAAGTACGCGGTGCCTGTATTGGCCACGTGTGCTTTTTATTGTAAATTAATAATAATTGTTATTTTTGTCTTTTCTTTACCCTCTTCCGGGTCAAAATCGTCCAGTGACACTTTGTTTAGTTTTCCAGTTAGAGCGTTTTCTCCTTTCAACTCAGGACCAATATGATTCACGATGATTTCTTCATTTTAAGACATTTTTTTTAATTGCACGAGTTTTAGAGTTAATAAGGTGGAGGAGAGCTTTATCCTAGAATCATAAATAATGAATATTACTTAACCAATAATTGTGTTCTATCTATATGGTTTTATTTAGATGTTATTAAATAATATAGTCGAGTTTATTGATTTGATAGTAAGTAATATCTTGACTAAGTAAGAGGCAATATCTGGTCATAGTTGTTTCTTTTTCAAAGTTCAAAAAGGGTATAACTTTGTATAATCGAGTTTGTCGGTTTGATATAGAGTAATATCTTGACTAGGTTACAGGTAATATATGGTCATAGTAAAATTGACATCCTTATTTGGTATATGGAAATTACCAAACACTAGTGTGTCATTTAAAATGACAGAATTAGCATACAACCAAAAATGTATCTTGATATAGTCGAGAATATCGGTTTTCTAGTGGGCAATGTTTTGAAACGTTAACAGACAATATCCGGCCATAGTTTAATGGACATCCTTATATAGTAATTGGTCTTTACCAAATACTATTGTGTCAATTAAAGAGACATCAATAAAATAAAACCAAATATATAATAAACGTAACAAACAAACTTGAAATGTCAGTATACGTTGTCTTGCCTAGGAAACAGCCCTTTTTACTAATTTACTAATTTTAAATGTATATCGGTTAATTGGTAAAAACGTGCATTTTATATCTACACACATCTATGTTACCAGACCACATCTAGCGTTGAAATTTCGGCGATTGCTATATGACACACTGATTTTTAATATTTTAACTTTATTTTACGAAATATATTACGAAATTTCCGTTGATTTTGAGTAGTTATGGGGCTTGAAAGCATTTACAATTGTAATGCTAAACTAGAAAATCATAATGGTACTTTCAAAGGGAAGGTACTTCTGCGAGGAGATCGAAACATAGGTGTGTACATATACTTTGTATACACGCTGGTTATTAACTGACAGCCTATTTAAGTGTGTTGTTTCATTGGCTTTGCCAAACAATGATTAAGTAGTCCAATAATTCAAAGGAGGCCAACACAAAGAAACAAACTTTGTGTTGTATGTCATCATTAATAGAACGAAAGAATGCAGTGAAATACTAATCGATCGGTAAGTTAATATACAATAATTGAAGCATTGCATTTGGTTACATAAAATATCAATATATTGCTAAGAAAGAGCTTAACAAAGAAAAACTGCTGAATGTACTTGCGGCCACCAAGGCAGTAACCATTATAGTTGAAATTGCTTAACTTCAACAGTTAGTACATCGAAACCACATCACAGGAAAGCTAGCAAGACAGTAAGGCTTTTTTAATAGAGGAATTTATATTGAGTGTATGTATTGGCTTTGTGCTTTGTTTTGTTACAAGGGAAACTACTAGAAACCATCCAAAAACTCTCATGAATTATTCCCCATTTCCGTTCGCAAATAAATAGATGTGTATGTGGAGTGCGGATATCATAGCGCTCCCTTGCTTTTGCCTGAAGGAGCATGCGACAAAGAGAGGATTGAACATGAATAACAATAACATGATATACCATCTATAACTATATATATAAATATATATATATATATATATATAGCCTTAGCTCCTGAAATGTTAGGAATTATTCATTCATTAGGCGGCAAACTTCAATAATTGTATGACCATCGAAAATGTCAAAGCCTGTGCTAGACAGCTATAAATGCCGAAAAATGACTCCGCATAAATGGCAATTGATCCGCTCATTTTTAATCTTGACCATTGGGCATGGCATTATAATTTGCTACAAGTCTCGATTTATTTTTATAGTTAGTATTGTATGGAAATGTTTTAGAACGTCGACGTCATGTCTATGTCACTGACGTCACCATAGAGGCACACAAGTACAGACGCATCGACGTAGACTCTAAAAAAACAATCGAAAGTATCATCGGGGTACCTTATTTTTTCATTTTGTTTAATGCAATAACCGATAAGGCTGTTTGTGAAAAAAAATTCTAATACTGAATACCCATTGTGCATCCAATACCCCGCTACTAATATGGTCCTAAAGCGGTGTTATAAATGCGCGATAATGATCAATAGTTTAGAACTTGGTGTTCATGTGAAACTGTAATCCACTTTGCAAACTTTGGACAATTGCTTCAAAAATTAAATTGAATTTTGAAGTTCGTTTTGGTTTCGTTTGATTGTTCCAAAGCCGTTGTCTATATCTTAACCGCGTATTTAAAAAGTTTTACCAACTTTGAAATCTCCGTTATCGAGAAATAATTATGCGTTTGTATTGCCGTAATGCTATCTAATGCAGAGGCCATTGCTTGTTGATAGCTTAGATCCTATGTTCCATTAATACACTAACAGTATTGCCGTAAAGCAAACGATTTAAAACAACCTGATATACTAGTATTTCCTTCATATAATAGTCCATGTCACACAACTGCAAATGTTTGGGATAATTTACGTCTTGGCATGAAATGTGTCTCTCTGTATGTTGGTGCATGCAGCAATTTACAAAAAATTACATAATCAATTTAATTTTCGTTATTGTTTTTAACAAATGAACATACACCAAACAACTAATTTTACAATTGTATTCAATGTTGCAATCCTTCCAGCTAACAGAAATAAATATAATTATCCTTAGCAAATGAACCGAATAAATGATCCATGAAAATGTAACACTATTCCGTTTATTATCTTTCGTTTGCCCCGCATATTACTTAAAAGAAATTCAATACTCTACCGATGTATACTACACTTTAGCATATACAGAAAAACGCGTTAAAAATAACTCACCAAGTGTGCCAATAACCCCTAAAGGCACACTTTCTCCATATAATAATCTATACGTATCTTTTGGTTAGAGGTTTCAGCAATTTACTATACATTATATAATCCATGAACCGTTACTGTTACAAGATTAAAACTACACCAAATAACTAATTTTACAGCTTTATTCAACGTAGCCACGCTTCCGGCTAGCAGAAACAAAAATGCTTTTCCTAAGCAAATGACGAAAAAAAACCTAATATATGGAAATGTAAAACTGTAAGTAAACAAAATTCAATACGTAACCGATGTATACTACATTTGCATATATAGACACGCGAGAAAACAGAATCTAGAAAAAGAAAATGAGTATACATGAAAAGAAAATGAGTCTACAGTATGACTGTTACTGCTTTTGGAATGTATGTCAAGTATATTCTTTTCGAATATGGATATGCATTGGGCACGTAAGAACAAAATGGAATTCTTCTTCAATATCATTTACATTTTAGAGGGTAAATTTTCTATCCTCGTTTGGCACATTATAGTGCCGATCAATTGCATTATTTAGTTTGTGGGACGATAAATGTAAGTGTGCCAATATATTTATGCATGTTGAATCATCCAACTGGCTTACATATGCTGATTGTTTCGAATTAAGTTTTATTTCTCTATACACATTAAGATACGTTGAGTCTTCTAGTCCTGACCGCCAATTGCTTATATAGATATCACGAAGTCGAGATCTTAGGTTTCTGATGATATCACTATCACTAGTTTAATTAAGTGAGGATACATTCATATTTCATTTAAACCAGAATATTGAAGTAGGAAGCGTACCTGTCAGGCCTAGTTGGAACGAGAAATGTTAAAATTTATGTTATTTAACTGATCATTTGAAATCCACCCAATTCGCTATACACTGAAAGAGCATTTGCAGATGGTTTTACATTAGGAACCCATTTGCAAATAGTTGTGTGTACTCCTTTTTAAGTATCGCCTTGATCATAACACCAAACTTCTGAACAGTAATTTAAGACGGATAGTAAGTACATAAGCGTCAAAAAGTTTAAACACTATAGTTAGTGGTACTTTCTTATTTTATTTAGCTATTTTTAATTTAAGACATTAGTGAATATAAGATCGCAATCCTTTTCCTGCTAGTGTAGCTAGAGCGAATTACCCACCGCATGTAAACACAATCACTAATTAGTTGAATGAGTTAACGACTTCAACTTCTTGGTTATTATAAAACCATTTGTCGCTAACACCTACACGCCCCCTTTTCAAATTCCATGATATTTTTCGGTATTTACTGTTTGATTCCATTTATGACGATATGAATGTAAACTGTTAAGGGAATTTTGCAATCCGTCTTAAGATCCCGAAACAAGTACTGCGTCCTCGGCGAACAATGAAAAAAAAATCGCGATTTGGTCAATATGAATACCCGCATCTATATTTACTTATAATGAATCTCAATGTCATTTAGAAAGAGAGAAAATCAGATCGGAGAGGTTATCTCCCCTTTAAATAATCAGAGGTTGCTATTAAAAAAAGTTAAAAAATGCTCTTCAAAGTTTTACACAGAGTTCGACCTCACTATACATTGACCGCAAAACGGATATGAATTTTTCTGTCAATTCCTAAACCTTGCACCAAAATCTGTTCCTATCTTTACAGTAATATGCTTTCCGATAGTCAAAAAAGCAGCTATATTATTTGTTCTTTTTAGTTATTTGTCTCTGTTCTAAAGAGTGCAACATAAACACTGGGTATATATAACAATGTTTTTGAATCCAAATTGAGGATCCGTTACAACCGAATTTAGTTTTCATCTGCCCATTACTTTAGTCGTTCGTTCAATACTATTGTAAATAATTTAGAGAAACAGCTTGCTAGAAACGCATTATAATTTTGTTCATACATTTGTTTTACAAAATATGAATAGACGGCAATAACCATCTGTTGTCTCAAAATAATTATCGCAAAATGAAACACTACATAACGCATAATATAATCGAGTTCGAACAATAAAATCCGGTATAAATAAATGATGAAGTATCTTCTGTACAAAACAAACACATTTGTATTACGGCCTACACCATTTATACGCGTTTAATGTTCCTTCAGTGAAACGTTAAATGCCAGTAAAACCAATACAATACAATATCCAACACATTTGGCAAACAAGCCTTGTCATTGGAAACCCAATAGCGATACAGTTTATTTTTACATCCTCTAGTTTATCCAATACAAGTGCGAGTCGTGTTTCAGTGGCTGTAGTAGCTAACAACTCATGATCGGATGGTCTCATTGCTAGTTTAGTTTGCTGAGGCAGATGCTTTGGTGGTGGAATAGCTCTGTAACGTTTGTTACCGGATTGTTTGTCGTAGTGCTCTGTGTATACGGATAGATAAGTAGCGCGGTTACCTTCAGTAGGTATGTATTTTATTTTATGCATTTCAATTTAATATAAAGGAACTGCTTTGTGTAATTAGCAAGTATTTACTTGTATGTTCAATTCAGTATATAAAATATATATATATAATCACAAAGAACTTTTAACCCATTTATGCCTAGTGGACTCTCTCATCCTTCTAAATTGGATCAATTTATTACCAAAATTATGGATGTCTAGTATATTTATTTCTACATTTAGAATATTTCTTAGAGAAATTCCTATTAGCAAACAGCGCAGACCCTGATGAGACGCCGCATCATGCGGCGTCTCATCTGTGTCTACGCTGTTTGCCAAGGCCATATGATAGAAAGCACGATTTTGTTCTTGAACGTATATTTTATATAGGAACCATGTGTCTCGTAAGAATTTATATACTGTACATTAATCGTATCTGAGGAGCAATTTCGTAAGGCAGCATCAACAAGCGGTAAACCGCGATTACCCTGTAACTGCGTTCTAAGCTCTGCATGGTGTGTTCCGGACATCAGATGAAGAGATATTCGAATGTAGAAGTTGTTCGGTAGTTTACATGGTGAACGGATGACGCTTTTGTTGTCATCGCCATGTAATCTATATACTTTAAATCTTAGACGCGAGTAAGTTCTATCCTCAAGTATAATGACATAAGACAGTGATTTAAGGTCAAGGATTAATAATAAGAGGGAACTTATTATTAGGACAGTATTTTGCCTAATGCTTGTCCTGTAAAATACACGCTACTTTAGTAATAATTGCTATTTTTACTTGTGATCTTGGATTAACATCTGAAGTTTTCCCTCTTGGGATCATACCTAAGCAAGTTGATCTGCCTATTCGTTCCCTATATTGCTTACGCGAATCTGGATAATTTAAGTGTAATAGTATAGTTGCTAATTTTGTGATATTCCTTAACACAATATATCAATAAGTCGGGTCGCGTTTTAGATATGCCTGCTTGGAGTGCTTGTTTGGAGCTGAGCGAGTTTGACAGAATATAAATTTAGGAAGGATGATAATAATATCTTAACTGCTGTTCAGGTCTTGAACGGAACTATATGAAAGGTATCATTGGATGGTAAGACATATGTGTTTAATTCGTGCTAGTTTATAGTTCAGTGCGTATTATTATGTTATGATTCACTTTTTAATTATAAGTATTTAAAATATCATATCTTTGCTTAAACCGTTTGCTATCACTTAGGTAAATTGGGAGTATTCCAGACGAACGAATACAAGTTAGTCGCTTGATACATGAACAGGACTTCACGAAATGGACCCCGATAATTCGTCGGCACTAGCACTATTAGAGAATTCTACGTCGACCAACACTTCATATGGCAACGTTTCTACTTTTGATGAAATCAAAGGATTCTATGAATATCCAGAAAACGTCGTGGTACTGCTAGTTAGTGTTTGTGGCATGATCGCGAACGTTTGTTCCATCTTAGCGACGGCACACATTCCACGAGACAAGTGGACCACTTACAACAAGCTTATTATCAATTTGGCTGTATCAGATATTCTGGTAGTCACTAATGTTTGCGTCCATCACATATCTGTTACACTCATGGAAAATAACGTTTGTTTGCGTATGCTATATACTGTGTTATTCAACATAGGCTTGACGTCAACATTGTTCAACCTGGTATTAATGGCGGTGGACCACTTCTTAGCTATCATGTACGCGCTGAGGTACGACTATCTTATGTCAAACTTTCGAAGCAATATCGTCATTCTATTTGTCTGGATCATCAGCGTACTGGTCTCCGTGCTTGAAATATTTGTAGTGTTTGCTGAAACGAATTTGAAATTCGACTCTGATATTTGCATTAATATTTATTCAAACAAGAAGATTAACTACGAATTTGTCATTGTGATATTTATATTCGTGGCAATGACCGCGCTGCTCGCGATTTACACAAGAATCTGCATTCAGGTGCGACGCCTTGTTCAACAGGATAGAATGTGCCAACGAACGGAGTCACATTCATACAAAGCCGTTAAAACAACATTTTTCATAATTGGGACCTTTGCGTTGTGTTGGTGTCCATTAGGGACGTACCATCTGTGGATTTTCTTCGTAAACGAGGACGCATTGGATAAAATAACACCTGAAATGCTTTTCCGGGTCAACGCGGTTCTTTTAACATGCCTTCTGTCTAACACAATTTGGGATCCCTTGATATATGCGAAACGAAGATCGGAAGTCCAATTGGGATACAGGCGGCTTTTCATGAAGCTGTTTTGCAGACAATGGTCAACTTTGAATGGAAGAGGACCTAGACGCATGCGAGCCAGGTTTATGTCTGACACCGTCCAAATATCGGATGACACAGTTCACCTGGATAACTGTTTACTGAAAAGGGATTCAGTTACTGTAAGTTCCCAGTTGTCAACCTAATGATCTAGGTCATAACATTCCGGAAGTCTGATATTTTCTATGGAAGAAAGGAGCACCCATCGCCTGTGCACATGCGCCACGCGCCAAGCTCTCGCTGGTTTGAGAGTTTATTTGAACATCCATAGCGTTTATATCACTTAATGTACATCGGAATAAGAACGAAAACATCAATGCAATAAATCGAGTTTATGTATTTGTATACTGTTTTATTTATTTTTGCAATTACGCGTGTACCATTTAAATAGATCTACCAATGTATTGTATGACTGGGCGAAGTCTCATTGTTATTTAATACACTTATTAATATATTTTCTTTATGAACTAAGCATGGTGATACAAATATACCTCAAAATACATTTTTAAATACCGTTTTACAACTTTGCACGTACATGATGTTCTGTATCTGTAATAAATGCAGCTTTGTTTCATTTCCGATAGCTTACTTTAACACACTGATATGAAATAAACGATTTACTCATCACGCAATAATGTACCGATGATTCCAAAACGAGGCTCGCTATAGGCAGTTTTATACATTAAAATTATGATAAGTGTCATTATATTTCTATATTGTCGCTTATGAGAATAATTGATGGTTATTGGTTAGTTATTGATGCGTTATGTTGCCTTGAGTATGATCTCTGTTTTTTATCATAACAACTTTACTGAGTGTTATCCCATTAAAGTTTTCTATTACATCACATCGAATTTACTACTCGGTATCACACCGTGCGGGGTCAGTGAGAAGCCGTGTAACAAATCTTAGTACCCTTTGTATTCAATTATCAACGTAATAACAGCATAACAGTTCGTATTGTGTATTACATAACGTCGTCTTATTTACATCCGTGACGTCTTTTAACTTTACATTCCTCATATGAAAAACATACACAAGTCAGCATGTGACATGGCAGAGACAATTTAAAAACGAAAAAGTTGTGAGAGGTACGATACATGTGTATATTTTATTATCGGTATAATGTGTTATACCAAACACATTGCTGTGCAATATTGAAATCGTATATTATACAAAGTAAATGTGGCCCAGCTTTTATTTATCATGGTGTTGGTCTTTGGTTTTTTTTAGTCAACAATTAATAATTGAAATTATTGGTGGTAATGATCATATGCTATAAATGCTATCAAAGACTTACACATGTATTTGCACATTTTGTAATTGCAGTTTATCTTTATACACTGAAAGTGTCGTCCTATCTTTTGGTGTAATATCAAAATTGACATGCAGTGTTCAAGTATGTGGAGATTTCAATTTTGATTACTGTTGGTATGAAACATCTGCAAAGCTGATCGTTGTCTACACAACAAGATATTGTTCTATGTACGAAATATATACATTTGCTAACCACTTGTTGTTGGCTTATACCGGTGTAATAAGAAACCGTATTAAGTGACACAGTTGCATTTCGATAGACACGGAGATACGGGGTAAATATAGTGTATACTCACTATTCGGAATGAAGTTATAACAATTGCATATTTAGCATTCTGAGATGTGGTTTCATATCCAAACAATGTCATTACCTAGCATTTGTGAGATTATTATGTTCCTAAATGTTCGTGATTGATCGAATTATAATAACAGGACATTTCACTGCTTACAAGTGTTTGTTTTTAAGGAATTAGTTAACATATACTCGTGTTTCTGTTTAATGGTTATTAAATATTTATTCTTAATCTTATTATGAATAGTTTGATACATAACCCTCTGCTGTAAAAGCTAAAGTTCTACCTCTAAACAACACAGGATTGTGAAATTATCGGCATATTTTAAAGTTATGTAATTAATAAGTCATTTTCCAATTATGTATAAAAAGCGTTACGCTTTATTAATTTAATTATTACTATTAATATAACCCATAAAACACGCTGATTTTTTTTTTTTTTTTTTAATATTCATCAGTCTTTTGCTTGTTTATATGCATGTTTTCTTTTTTATCGATGACATTTTTTTATTAGGATTTTACAAAACTGTGAATTAGTACCTTTAAATATTTAATCGTGGTACTGCATACGTAATTGCAATTCGTATGTGTATATACTTTAAGATTGGAATTTTCTCATGTTTAAACAAGATAACTTTATCAGCTAATTATATTACACTCTTTCGCACTTGATTTGTTGTTAATTGAAATTTGTGCAAATGTTGTTGTTGTTGCACGTTTGTCTTCTGAATAAATATTGCTGATTTTGTTCATCCTGTCGTTGATGTTGTTTTTAATTGTGTCACCTGGTCACAATGACGATTTTCCTCCAAGAACTTATACACAGCATGACTCATATACTAGAATTTTTTTTGAAGTTAACAGTTACACCGACACAGTTTTGATATAATGTACTGTGTTAAAATGAAATAGCGTAGGGTTATACCGATCAATAAAATTCACAGGCTGTCTTTAATTCTTTCCGTCTGTCCCGCAATTTGTCCAGACTGTAGCGCGTCCATGCATTTAATTACTTACAAAAACCTAGCACAAATGCTCACCTGTTTAGAATCGTGTCTCGCTCACAAAACGTTTGGCTTCATTCTGGGTCAAGGTAGATATTTTAGGTCAAAACAAGGACTTAATTGACAAAAATGGCTTGTTGGCTATATAGATTAACACACAGCAACACATTTTACTCTATATGAGTTACTGACTTTGATCACAAAGCCATGTGGCAATATTAATGGTCAATGTCCGAAATAAAATTTAAACATATTAATATATTTTATTTAAACACATTTAATGACGATACTTTTAAAAGTAAAGTCCGAGTATTTTATTTACGAAAACCTTAACAAACATTGTTTTCAGTAGTGAAATATAAATTATACTTAGAGGAACATTTATATTGTTCCTCAGCCATTCAATATTATTTTCAGTAAGCATGCATGTGCGTCGTTTTATCTTTTCTTGACATATATGTATGCTGATACAATGTGAATGGGCTATTATCTCTGCCCAAGGAAACAAACGTCAGTTACTACTTAGTGATTTTGCATAAAGCTAAGTCTTTAAAGAGATCGCACACGAAACCTCCATTCGTTCATTGGATTTGACCATTATTTATTTCATTTTTCGTATCATTTTATTCTAATCATCTTCGAATTGTAACCGGGAGTTCACATTATGTTTGACATTTTTTGTTTAAATATACTCTGAGTTATATGTAATACATAAAAAAGAAGGAACGAATTTGAAATAATCAATGACCCACCACTTTCCTGAACATAATCTGCAAGTTGAAATAAAATCGAATCAAATGCATTAAACACAATTAACCGGCATGACTTTAGTATTATTTGCTTGCATGCATTCTAATCTAGCAAAAATCGAGTCTATAATGCAAGAGGTCTGTGTTATAAATGTTGTCAATATTTGACAACAAATACATAATCAACAAATGCGTAGCAAACTCATAAATGTGCTGATAGAACAACTCATCGCATGGAAACTATATTAGGTTTGAAACTCTTTTTTTGAAGAAAATACCATACGTCCCACTCCTTTCATACGGTATTTAAACAAAGCACATTTGTGCCGCAGGAAATGGTGCCAAATCTATTATGTGCATTTGTTGACTAATTGGTTGACGTGTAGATTAGCTGGAGAACAACGAGATCGGGATGTATATTATGAATATCATAACGTATAATTATGCATTATCCACATACCAACACTTATAAACTAGTGTGACAAATGGCCACTATTAAAACAACATTTTGTGACATTTTTATCGCGCCCTAAAATATGTCATATTCGCATATTTTACCCTTTTGATGGAATCAAGTAGAACACGTTTTGTATGGCAGGTGGCAGATATACCTAACACCTCGTAAAACATATTTGATTTCTTTCAAGACATTTTATATTTAGTAAAAACACGTCGATAACACATAATTATCGATATACTCAATTGTACTATTTACCCGAGTAAACCACTATATAATTTGAATATTTATTTCCCTCCTTAATCTGTCGCCGTGGAATGCTCTATGCAGACGTACATATTTTTTTTTAGATTGTGTAATTCATGGAAATACATACTTAACATGATTTTGTAGGACTAGTATAAACGATATTGGACTAAATGTATCATTGTATTAACAAATAGCACGTGAAAACATAAGCGATATAAATATGTATTTCTGGATTATCATTCAGAATAAACCGAAAGCCCTAGCTCACGTAAATAATTGACGCGCATAAGTTAGCTATTTTTATCACATCTGGCATAAGCATGTATACAGTATTTCATTACATATTAAGACTATTATCCTATTTGGTTACTTTTGTAATACAATTATTTCATCTTTATCATTTAAACCAGTGTTTTAGTTAACTACCGGCAAACACATATTAAAATATTAAGCGATATCGTGTACCTCACAATACATATTTTATAAACGTTACTACATCTTACAATTTCTCAACAAACATTAATTTAACCTTACACAATGCTTAACACTATGCCAGTCAATCCAATATGTAAATCTGATCCGAGATTGTGTGTGTATTGCACAAAGACTTTGTCATGCTCCATGGTCCAACCGGAAGTGCATGCTATTGGTATTCATAATACCGGCCAACTTAAAGGGAGACCTTCCATTCTAAATTCTAATGTGTGTTTTTTTTATTAATAACAAAATACACCAGCAACACATTTTGTATTGTGCCGCTTTCAATAAAGCCAAGGAATAAATAAGCACATGCTTTTGAATAGAGTCCAATTATAATTGCCGAATAAGCATTTTTCATATAACATTTGATAAGCAACAGTTCATTCATGCCAAATGTAGAGATTGGTATTGACATATATCAAACGGTACAATTAAGTTAAATTCCATAGCTTTTTCAGTCAATGAGCAAATAAAAACAAGTCTTACTTCACTATAGTTAAATTAATGCATGCAGGTATGATTTGCAATTAATATCACGGTGTGTTTAAGAATTTTATATTTACCTTTTCTCAAGTACATACTTTACTAGAAAACTACAAAGCAAAACATTAGTATTCAAATTATTCCTACTGAGTAAAAAAGCATTATACCAATACAGCTTTAATTTAGTTTCACGCACTGGATCCCATCAATCAATGAAGCATAAATTCATCTTTAAAATTGTTTATCCGCAGCGTTTACATGTATAATAATCAAATCAGTTATTGAACAGATAATGAACGGGACATATTACTTTAACGGACGGGACAGACTTGCACAAACCTGAATAGTGTACCCTTTATTATTGCACTTCCACCTGATATATGAAAAAGGAAGCCCTGCTATACTTTCTTCAATATTATAAATACAAGCACGACTTTTGGATATATATCCTTGTGTTTATAGAGTGTTTATTGACTTGTTGCGTATAAGTTTTTCATGGCTTATACTTTTGAACAGTTGCATTTATAGATATACAAAACATGTTTGTGGGAAATTACCTTTGAGATACACATTGATGTTATGACATACATAAGAGAATGTTTTCAGCTCGGATAAACATGTACCGGTAATTGCGTTTCAACGTATCTGAAATTACACTAACCTTTCAATTAAGATGGGTTCCTATGGTGGTAATGTTCAATATGAAGAAGTGAAGACATGCATTTTCTGTGTTCTACTATCAATGTGGAGGATTTCAGACATGCTTACCCTATATTATGTTTATTTCAAGATAAAGTATGCGTGTTACAATAACATTATGTCTCAGTCAATTCAGAAAATGAGAGACAGTCGTGAATATTGTGAATTTACGAAACGGCAATGTTTTGATGGATTTTGAGTTATAGTTTCGTATGCCCGACTATAAAATAATCTTACAATTTGTGGTCATTTATATGATTGCAATGCATTGTTATACTACTTTAATAGTCTCACATGACCTTGCGACAGGCCTTTTTCCATAGTCATGCATGTGCTTTCCAAGACACAATATCGACTAGTGTGACCGACGGGAACATATGAAACCATATGTTTGTATACATACGTACATAATATTTGCTTGAAAGATGTATGCATGTATATCCATACAATAGTAATCAAGTAATTGCAGTATGAGTATCAGCGACATTTATTGTCATGAGGTTGTGTGAAAATGAGTGGTAAGAAAATCGAAGTCCAGCTACACTTTCTACAATATTAATATACTTTATATAAACAACTTAATTGCTAAATCTATAAC
>VMBQ01014620.1:1948-14329 GCA_007657795.1 Dreissena rostriformis | reverse complement strand
ATTGTACAATGTAAACAGTTGATAAGCATTAACATAAATGTTAGTTATAATTTCCTATAATCAATCAAATTATATCCTCCTTTTATCGAAATGCATATAGTACCTTAAAACGCAAAATATAACTAATTCATGTAATAGCGTTGGAAAGAGATAAATTACTTTTTATCGTTGGAAAACAATCATTTGTACAAAATTAACGATGCACTCTTTAGTATAAACTATAATTAACTTATTCGTGCGAGCTGTGGTTGCGTGCTGAAACGTCTGTTGAGTTGTTTATGGCACCTTAATACGATTTGCAATATTTCTATGTTTGTCCCACGCCTTTCTAATATAACATCTCGCAGCCTTTCTCTTCTCGCAGGTCTTAAACCTTTTTGAATCACGGACCATCCAACAACCAATAATTCATTTGGACTCTGTTGTCGTGTATTGATATGCGAACGACATCAATGAAACTGGTTCCACTGCAGTCGGCAGTAGACATTATAGTTGTGTGCGCATAGAAGTAAAGCATCGATATCGGTATATTACCACTATATGTTATTAGCTTCGACCATTTTAGGCGATAATTGAAATATTTGTTTTATACATTATTAATGGTCTACATGTTTTCGTGCGATAACATCATTACAGCCTAAAGAGATCTGCGCAAATTACGTAATACCTTGCTATAAGTTTTTCACCGGGAAAACATCATTTGGTCATATTATCACAGTAAGAAACGTTACATTTCATATTGGATGCACATATGTAATTATTAATACTGGAATTCTATATACCCGAGTTTGCAGTACACACAATATATAAACAACGAAACTCCAGAAACATTATTGGGAGAAAAATAATAGTTGTGTGTGTGTGTGTACATTGTATATCGAAGTTTATAAGGCCTATATCCGCATTGAAGGATGCATTATGTGAGGACGCGGAGTGTGTCCCATGGCTCCTACCTTATTCACTTGCTAGACTCACAAAAGTTCGGTGTAATTTTTAATATAGCTGCATTTTCCAGCTTTTAACTTATTAACTAAAAGCCATTCCATTTTGGTGTGGTCTTTTGCTGCGTGTGGAACCTGGATTATCCGGAGGAAACCCCACAACTAAACTCTCATGAGCCGGGAGCGGGGATTGAACCCGGTTCGTATTGGTGTGAAGGGCGTGTATACCAATCACTGTTTTAACTGAGCAGTCTGAGAGAAATTATTGTAACCACAAGCTAGTCTTGTAAACAGATCAATGCACAAAGCAACACTAACACTACACTGATGAAAGAGTGGTCACCGCATTGAAACGGTCAGTAAAAAGCATTATGGGATTACATCGTCTGTAAAGCCAACATTTAGTCCATAATTGATAACAAACATACAATGCCGTCGTGCATGTAAAAAAGAAGCCGTAATTAGATGTTTAAACAATCATCAAGTAAGATCATTTCCTGATCTGGAAAGGAAAATGTTGTTTTTTTAAGTATCCATATGGCAACAATTCAGTGGTTAGTTTGATACATGAAAACGTTAAATATTTTAATGAATAAATAATGAACTAATGTGCATCGCTTCGTCGAGTATATTGATTGTTGTCAGTGGTACTAGGTCAAAATTAACACTTTGACGTCTAACCTACTGAATAACATTATAGTTTTACAGCCATGACTGATATTATGCGAAAAAATGTATTACGTCATATAATATTCCGATAACAAATCATAGACTGACTTACAATGTTTAATTTTATACCCAATATTGTATTTTCTTAGATAGTTTAAAGTCACAATTCAATCAAACATGTGCCATGCAATACAAATGGCAAATTGAAGTAATTATTATTGTTAACTGGCTAGCCAGAGCTTTGTACGTTAAATATTGCAGCAAAGACACCAAAACAATACATGAATGTCACTGAACGTTTTCTGAAAATGTTCTCGGCATTTCTTTCTAAGTGAACATCATTAAATCACTAAACTATTACTTCGGAATAGTGATTTCTTACCACGCATCAAATGTTGTTGTTTTTTAAAATCCGTAAACCAATTCATAACAATGGTATTGCATTTACATTTATGGCAGTAATTTAATTACTAAAGTCTTTGCTTGTATTAATTCTTTCTAATCGTCGCATTGACAAGATGATATTTTGGGTAAACCAGACTAACCATTGAACAGTCAGTACAAGAGAGCTGTGTAGGATACCATTTTAAACTATGTGTGTGCAATCTTTGCATGATCGACAGAAGTATTAAGTTTTGAACAATATTTGAATACCCTGTGCAAAATAATATTTTATTTAAAATGTGTTATATTCAGACATGGTTTAGGAACGCCATATGATCGTGCAGAAACAGGATGTCGCACATTACGTCATTGGCGTCACTCTGGCGAACAACACGAAATGCACGTACTCGCGTTTGAGTTCAGCAAGATCAACGTGCCAGGAGGACGTCTCCATGGAAACCTATACTGGCTGCACCATCGAGGGAACTGTATCTTAACACCTCTTTCATCAGTTTGTACAGGTTAGATTTATTTCAACGCCATTACAGATGACATTGTATTTTTGTAATATTGAATAAACATAATTACATGAATTCATTATGTTATATGATAAACAATTAAAGATATTCAATTACATCATGTGTCATCATTTGGGCTTGAAGCTTTCATTTAAACGACATCTTCTCCTTAATTGTAAGGCAGTGTTTAACGAAACTTTACATAATAATTCCTTGTGTGACCTTTTTTCAAAGTTGTTCAAACAGTCATCGCCATATGTAGGTCACAAGAGCTGAAAATAGACTTTAAAATGAAAACTTCACAAATCTTCTCTGAAACCGAAGGAGTAAGGATTTGTATAGTTGGTGTGTTACATCTGGTGTATACTGGTTCTCTACTAAGTTTGTTCCTTGGAGTCAACACTGGCCATGCCTCTTTCACAGGTAAACTATCTACGGCCATCGTGGCCCTCTAGTTATATCATTATATCAACGTTTTTGTAGAAAGCTTTATGGATATATGCAATTGCTTTAAAATTTATCTTACACATACCATGCTTACTTTAAAATATGTATCAAATATTGCCATAATATGAATTAATACGAAACGAAACATATATAATGATGTATATAATTGCATTTAGACATATCTTGTATACATAATACAGTTATAAAATGCATACGTATGTTTATTTATTTGTATGCAAATGTCGAAGAAATTAAAGATTTACAAACTTATATCAGGAAGTCCTTGAAAAGGCTAGGCAAATCACCATGGTGACAGTGTCGTCAGTTGCATGTCCGCAATGAAAAATAAAGGTGTTAATGTGAATTGTGTTAGTAACCATAGGATTAAGGCCGTTGTTATTCTTATATATAATATATTCTTTTTTTATGAGTTTTCAGCCTAATTTAGGTTGTTTGGAATATGTCAGCAACCAATGTGGTAAAATTAAGTCTTATGTTAATAATATGTGCAGTCTTTGACAATAGGTTGCAACAGTTCTTTGGTAGGATATTACATTGACCTATATATTTAATTATACGACGTGTACTATTCATTTATATTCTGAAATGGACTAAGGTTATATACATAAGTATTAAATCTTCTCTCAAAAAGCTAAGATCTACATAGTAGAATACTCTGAACATTTGATAAACGGATGTTAAAGTTATTGGTATTAAGATATTTGTTCTTGAAAATACAGGCTTCTTCATATAAAATAGGTGATGTTGTCAACGAGAGATTCTGTTTTACTGATACCTGAAGCCGAATTCTTGCAGTTAATGATAATTCTAAAACAAGCTTTCGGGGGAGATAGTTTGAACTCAATCTATATCCGAAAAATGAAATCATTTTGAAATAGTTTCTAAAAAGTTAAACATAACAATATCAGCAATTCTTGTTAAATCATCGGACGGAGACAAAACACGAAAAGTTTCTTATTGCATCAAATTTTTTGTTACAATTTGGACAATAATTGGTATAAACTATAAACAACTTTTACACTTAAACACGCTTTCTGTAACTTTGCCTTCACACCACGCGCTTTCTTTATGACAATCTCGTGTCTTTCTTTATGACACTATCGCGGCTTTTCTCTCCTCGCAGTGCCAAGAGCTTTCTAAATCACCGTTAATCACGGACCACGACCACCATCAAATAAATCTTCCGCTGCTTCCTCAAGCGCGCATGTTATGTTCTCTGTTGTTGCTGTGTATTGATTTAGATCCCCTGAAGACGACAGCGATATTAAGTGCTTTGACCATTTTCGGCGATAATTAAAATATTGGTTTAAGATTCTATTAATGTTCCACATTTCCTCATTGAAGTATATCTAGAAAGTGACGAAACTTCTTTGAATAACCCTATAACATCAGTTTAATATAATAATACAAAGGAGTACTCAAATCGCCATTCAATAATTAGACATGTATTATTGAAAAAGAAGCAATCATATATAATCACGTATTATATTTCGTAACATAACATAAATTGATCGCAGCAACCTCGATTCTATAGGCAATAAATTAAACATGCATTATATTCCGAAAAATATTTTGCCATATTATGACCAATCACATTAGAGATTTCCGTGTTCGCGTAATCACCCTGCCAAGGACAGAGAAACTAACCAACACATTTTCTTTGTAAGGACACCACTATCGGCCTTTGAGCAATATTTGTACCCAACGTATTCTCGCGATCGCTATGAACTTTTTGTGAACCAAGGTCAGTGACAATTAAAAAAAAATGAAATATCAACGCTGTTAATACAGCTGTCTTAAAAGTATGAACTTGTTGTTTTCGATCGCGCATGTGATTTTCTTATGATTTTGGATCGTGATCGATTCAAACCAAGCAGTGCTTGACTTTGCCATCAGAGCGTTTATTAATGTCGTCGGCAGCTACATTGTACTTCATCAATTTAAAAGCTTCACAACACTGTCCGCCAGTCCCATACGTTGAGCATTTCATGGCTGATTTATAAAATGTTTAACCGTTTTGTCCTAATTTGAATTTCATAACGTTATTCTTCTTCATATTTCATTACAGAACTACTTTGTTTTTACGACATTTGTAAGTAAATGTCAATTTTCAATATCGGTCTGTTTGGTTTAATTTTACTGTACATGCTAGTATGACATTCATTGTTGACCCTTTGTTAATACATAACATGTAAATAAATAAGCTGTTTAAAACATGTATATAAACCGTCATGAATCGGTATTAAATGTTTAACTTCTACAAATAAACACCAAACGAGCTTTCATTTAGCATGATTCTTCAGGTAGCAATTTACATATTTTAAAATGTTTAATAAGAAACACCCATCATAGTTTAGCTACCACGTTAAAAAAGCCGAATTAGTGTTATAGAATATTAATAAAAGTATATATATATGGTAATTGCAATCATCCTCTCAATATAAATAGCGACACTTATCATGATACCATTTAATTATATATATGTGCATATGTAGAATGTACGCCCGTTAATTAAGAAAGTCTGAAAAAGAATGGTATCATCATTAGTGTCATTATGTATATTGAGAGGATGATTGCAATTGCATAACATTGAAAATGAATCGGTAGTTGTGATGTTATTAGCAATTGCAGATTCCGTGTTCAAAATCGACCTAATCAAGAGAATGCAGAAAACGTTTAAAATTATCATTTACATTGGCTTACTATTATGTCTTATGACGCACATTCTATTCCCAAAGTCTCGGTTCGTCGACATTATGAGTAAGTAAGCATATAACGGACACTTATGAATTAGTTACAAGAGGTAAAGGAAATTATTTTCAGTAAAAATGACCCTCTGACAAAACATAAAGTTAACTTTTTTTCAGTAACAATGACCCTCTGTAATACAAATGTTGATATGCTGACGAGGGTGCATTTGAATGATACTTGTGTTTCCTTTCATCGTACCGCAGATATTTACAGGTATGTTGCTATTGTAAACATCCGACCATCGAGTAGATAAATGGTTATAAGTAAGATAAGATACATATCCTACACGTCTTTTGCTGTTGGGTTTGGATTAAATGATTATTTTATTTACACTTTAATGTTTTGTAACCAAATGAGCATCATTCTGGGTAAACTGGGCTTAATGCATGTGTGTTAAGTGTAATAAANCACATGAACAACGAACGAACGATATATATAGATATATGAAAAGAGAATAACAATAGCCCTTATATACTCCATTGGGTATAAACTACAAGACAAAAGCATTCTTAACAAAAATGGTTAACATTTCAAGATTTAAATGGCAAATCATGATAATATGAAAGAATTAAACATATATGTATGTAGCTGATCTGATCTGATCCCCACTCCTGGCTGGAATCAACACTGAGTGTGTTACAACTTCCATACTCCTATTTTTGCCGCTCGTATCTCTCATGACGTTACTTGGCGCCTCTCTGGCAGCAGAAGGGATCTGTCGTGGTCAATGGAAACGGCTGATAAGGCCTAAGCGACCTCTCTGAGGTTTGGAGGTACTTGCACAGTGTAATTTCTGAGTTAAAAAGGTTTATTGAACAAAAAATAAATATATTTGATGATAGTTAAAGTGTCCCTATACATTCAAATTAACGTCGTAGTGTGTGTCAGGACTATAGCAAACTGTATCACATCGTTATGCGATTTTTCCCCCACTCTTCATTATCCGGACCTCATTAATTACAAGGTACCAGGCTAGACACTTTTACATTTGCATTTAAAATGCTCTCATATACCATAACGCCAAAAATAAATCCCAAGCAGCAGTTCCTTGTACATACGAGTGAGACAAGACTCAACTCGTTGTCACATGTGTCCGTCCAGCTATCCCCGACATTCCCCGTCCGAACATCTTTTTCTTGGTCAATATTCGGTTTCGATAGTGCTTGGCTGTTTCTTCTATGCTTATCCACCACAACCTCTGTCAGGCCCGTTACTGTGGTTACCGTTGTTTCGCTGGTCACTTTGGACACTTGAATCGGGAGATATTAAACTAATAAATGTTTCTTGTACCCTATTTATTTGCAAATTTAGCATGTACATGCATGCATTTACCTTTTACAGCAAACTCGAATGAACACGTAAATGATTCAATTGATTGTATTCACATCTGGTAAATAATACCCATTACATATAATGAACTACTTGACGACACGCATACTTCATTACGGCAAATGTTTTAACTTGCGATACACAATTCATAGCTTTCATATCTGTATATGTAAAAGTGAAAGTATAGTTAGTACTTAAGTTTAAGCCGTATCTCAAATGAAACTTCTGATAACCTTCTTGCTGTAGCAAGTATTCGTCCTGCAGTGGATCCACACTGAAGAAGGCGGCTGCAGAGCTTGGCCAACAAAGGTCAAGGAAGAATATAATAGGTCCCCAGAAAACACAGATACAACCTGAAAATGGTGTGTGGTACTTTAAAAAAACGTACAGCTGTTCCATAAAAACATATTTATTTAATCAAACATGAGTTTAATTACATTAATTTTATCAATTTAAGCTGTCGTATATAGTGGTCAATATATATTCTTGATTTATTTATTCCTGATTTTGTTTAAGGCTGACAATCATACACGAAATTACTTTATGAAATTATTGAAATGAAATAAATCATTCAAGTTACCCGTTTTCAAGCATATCCAAAACGAGTAATCATAGTTCGTATGAAGTATATTTTCAGAGGAGAAAGCAACCTCCGCGCAGAGATTTGACTGGAACCAGCATAGCTGGATCAAATGTTGTATGTGAGGGCATGGAACGACAACTCTGCGTGGAGATTGGGGAGAAAGGTATACGGAGTGGTACGGGATTATTGAAGGTGATCTTGATCACGACCGATTTGCACATGGTAAAACCGGTCAGAGTCACCATGTACGCGCTGTATCTGAGCAGCAGAAAAACCAGGATGTTCGCCAGGACCCAAAACACCAGGGATATCCTGTAATTGTGGTAAACCAAATCAATCTGATATCATTTGTAGGGCTGTTTTGTTTTATTTTATTTTATGTTTTGTGTTGTGTGATTGGTCAACAATTGAATTGTGAAATTCATTTGGATCGTTTATGGAAGTATCTAGACTATCAAGTATATAGACAATAATTTAATCTGATGATATCTAAAAACATGCCTCCACATATTCTCTTTGAATTATAGATTCAAAGATAAATGATATAAAAGTCTCGATTTGAAGTTACAGAATTGCGTAAACGAACATGAGCGGTCGGTTAATAATCGTTTTAGTTTTGGCAATATTCAGTAAACTCGTAACTTAGTTTTCTCGCACGTTTTTTTTTATTCATGTATAATGCAAGATACATTTAAATTAAATTGTATTGATGTCTCACCATAGCGTGATGGATGCATACAGTCCTGATTCACGGTAGTGTCTGCCCCAGCGAAGCCATTCGTCATCCAGGGTGAAATACTCGGCCACCCAGAGAATGGGGAGGGGCAGGCCCCGGAACAGGGCCGCGCGGTACTCTTGTTTGAACTGATTGGCTAGAGACCGTATAGAAGATCTGGCAAGTAAAAATAAATTGGTGTGTCATAGATGTACTTGTACGCTACATACTAGTACCTGAAAAGCTATTTAAGATGGCTAAAGCGTATTGAGTAATAAATGAACTTGATGAAAGGGCAAGCTAGCAACGTCCGGAAAAATAGTACGGTACACTGAGAGCTAATAAATGTGATATTAATTTAGAAGCCCGATTAGTCAACGTATTACCTATGGAGACCAATTACGTGATCTGCTTAGCTAGAGCTTATAAAACGGTCGTTAACGTGATGCTTTGTTTTACGTAAAGTAATAAAGAGGACAATTATTGTTTTTTTCTCGCGGGCCGAAGCCTAGTAGTCCCTGGCCTTTGGAGAAAGCGAAATGCTCGTTATAGTTGATTGTTTCGTTGAGTTGGTGTATTTGATTACATGCAAATACAGTAATATAAATAAAAATCACAATTATTATGCTATAATAAAGTAAAACAACGGCGTAAGTATAAGTCCTTTTTCAACACATGCTCACCCTTGAGGGTAATGTTAACGCCGTTCAGCCCTATATGCAGACCTATGTTCGCATCCACTTCCGCTCCCGTGCCCGCCTTATACTTGGTGCGCACGTGAACCTCGCCCGTCTCCCAACGGTCGCCTACCAGAAACACTGCGAACCCATCCGAATAGAAAACGTGGTAATTGGCATTGACTGACACACACTCACATAGTTAGATATACTGTATTAAGCGGTGTGCGGTTCTTTAATACGCATCTACCGTGTAGTTACAAATGTTCAAGTATTTCTCAAACTTAAGGTTGCGACTCCTCCAGTTTCAAATACAAGCGAGCGTTGTTGCGTGTCTGTCTGTGTAGCCCAATAGACTCTTCCTCAAACGGGAATCATATATAAATAAGACAGCAATATTATCAGATCGTCGCCGCGCTAATTGCACATCACGTGTTAAGCGGTTTAAATATAATTGAACTTAAAAACACGTGCATTTTTGCATCGATGAACGGTTTATATTTCGCGTATAAAGCTTGTGAAAAAATCCAATAATTAGGCCCCCCTCTCCACCCCACTCACATACAACAAGTTATGTACGTGCCTTGATTTTTAAAATTACCTCTTACAAGTATTTCGCAATATCTGTGTCAAGGCAACTTCCTTATTCTTTTACCACTATGTAAGTTGATTAACTTTATTTAATAAAATAAAATAAAATTAGACGGTATTTATACTTAAGTGTAAATTTTCATTCTTGATATTAAATGCTTCCGGCTGTACCCTAGGAAGTTTGAAAACAGTAACCAAAGGTGTAAAGGTTTCATACAATCAATTTTGAAATGGCTAAAATCATCAATAATGTTATCATCTATTTCAAAATACATGTAACACGTTCGACGGCAAAGCGAAATATCGTGAATTATTGAAGTTTTTCCCTAGGTCATTTTAGGAATACTTCATGGTTGTACGCAACGGTATATCCCTTTCTCTTTTATAAACACAACAAATAACTAAAATTACATTTATGATAAAATTCAGTATTCTTAATTTACAACACAATGAGTGGCTGAACGGTAAAACTTGGTATCCTGGAAGGTGAATTTCATAAAATGGCTGTTCCAGCGTAAACACCGATAATCATTCTGGAGAATGTTGTGAATTTCTGAAACAATATAGTTTAGCCTCGCTCTTAGAAAAAGGGGTTTAATGCATGTGCATAAAGTTTCGTTTAAGGAAGACTCTTCTTGACGAAAATCCAGTTTGGCGAAAAGTGTTGTCCCTGATGAGCCTGTGCGAACTGCACAAGCTAATCTGGGACTACACTTTACACCCATGCATTAAACTCCCTTTTCACAGAGCTAGGTTTGTTTGAATTCTGCAATAGTCTACTTGACTTACTAGTATACACTCTTAAAATAAAAAATAAATATAAACACGTCGGCATTTCGGCTTTAAAGTGACAGCAAATCGTTGTTTTGCATATAAATCGTATCGCGAGAAATAAACTTTACATAAATTCATTCAAATGTATTTTTTTATCGAGGTTGACATTGAACACCTGGTCAAAATCGGTTTTGAATCGATTAAATAATATGTAAATGATCATAAATACATGCAATAGGCGAAAATCATTGCAGCGTCGCGAGTTATGCAAATTATATCTATATTTAGCTTTCGCTAAACATTATTATCATATGGAAGATAAATACATAGATTTAGCGAAAACGTAGCGTTGCAGCTCAGTTTCCGTTTGTAACAGATGTATTTGCATTTGTTCTTACCTTCTCTCCGCTAAATTCGCCCGTATCCGCAAATTTGTTTGCTTAGGTTTGAATTAACGTGTCGAATCATGAATATTAATTAGGTCGTTTTCGTACTTAACCGTACTCGACCCCAAAATAAAAATCGCTATACTGTTTGTTTTCAACCGATTTCAACCGGAATTTCAGTGATATCCTCAATAAAAACACGTTTTCTTACGATTCTGCCCATATATATAGCTATGAACGGTCACGTTAACACTGTACATTAACAAGTCCAATTGACAATACCTTATACTTCAAATATAAACTGTACTATTTAGCATCGCATGTACTGTCATATACCTATACACATGCGGTATAACCCAAAACTAGTTAAAAATAAAGTGTGTTAAATGAACCGTTTTCCCGCTGAAGCCCGGCAGAATAAGTATGAATGATGGAAAAAAAGTGGCGGCAGCGAAGAATATGCCCGCCTGGACAATGTCCGCCCGCCAGGAGGTGTCTGTAGGACCGTAGTAGGTCGGAGCGCCATTGGACCGGAAGGAGCTGTAGAGGTCTCCCGATACTTCACCGGAACGAGCGTCCATCTACCAAATAAATGCTGTACGAAATTAAAGTTTACATTATGTTAAAATTACATATTCTCCAATGAGGTCAAGTAACAGCAGAATCAATACTATATAAATTGTAATAAGAATACAACTTATATTTTAGCATTGAGAATGCTGATTTCAGAAACATTACTTATTACAAACATTATTCATGAATGTATACTTGTTGACAAAAATATTCTAACAATAGTATAATATCAGCACTAAAATTACTTAATACCTTAAATGCGTTTAGCATAACATGTATTTAAATAAGCTTCTGTTATATTCTGAAAAATACAATCCTTTTTTTTCATGTCACAAGTATATGCAGTGCGTTAACACCTACCTGGTGTAATAATGAGACCTAAAAAGCAGTAATAAGCGAAACTATCAAATATCAAACATAAACTGACAAGTATCACATTGTATGCAGCCATAACATATATATTACCAACAATATGGCCCAAATCTGATAGAGTGATATGATGTTATACCTCTGTTCTAACTGATATCATTACAAAATACCGCATTCGCTTCCTAGTTCAGGCTTGAACAAAGAATTAGAATCGTCTTATGTTGTGTGATCAATACATAATCGCAATTTACGACACATCATTACACAATGTAATTGCAGCGTCGACAAGTTTGTTGTGCAAAACTGACATTAGAAAAGTAAGCTTAAGGTTTTAAAGTGAACATGTGTTTTTAATTATAATAAGAATACTATAACTACGCAGGCATTTATTTAAAAAAAAAAAATCCATTTAAAGCACTCCATGAACGAGTCATATTTGTGCCAATCGACATTAGACGGTTTTCATGTTAACAGCTTTACTTATATGGTTAAAAAAGAACACAAATAACACGAACATACCAGATAGACCACTGTTATCAAAAGTAGAAGGTAACTTTTGAGTTTTGATGTGAATGGTTGAAAATGGACAAGTGAAAAAAAATAATATTGGTAGTGATCCGGAATGCATTTTAATGTATGAATGTTTTTTTTTT
>VMBQ01014619.1:0-12702 GCA_007657795.1 Dreissena rostriformis | reverse complement strand
AGTTCTGGGATGGTCCCTTTCCTAGCCAAACTTTACTTTATGAAAAAATTAATTGTGTCATGCATTACTCAATAATTCTAATATTTGCTAATAAGCTAAAACTTAACTTACATAATTTTGGGCGTGTTGTAAACATATACTTGTGATAGCTCTTTGTTTAAGAGTTTGGTCTGTTAGCTGTAATGATGGAGGACTAACAGTTGATATACCATGAGCAATGGAGTTGTTAAGAGTTGAGAGATGAACATTAATGATCTCAGTGGGTGACAAAACAGCTTATTGATCATGAGTTCTGGATGATCTGTCAGCTGTAATGTTGGAGGACTAACAGTTGAAAGACCATGCGAAATGGAGTTGTTAAGAGTTGAGAAATGAACATTAATGATCTCAGTTGGTGACAAAACAGCTTATTGATCATGAGTTCTGGATGATCTGTCAGCTGAAATGTTGGAGGACTAACTGTTGATAGCTCATGGCAGATCATACACTATTAGCAAAATATAATGTGTTTCTGATAGATTGTAGGTTGTGTCATTTGACAAAACTGAAACTGAGAACCTGGAAGCCATGCAATTGTTCTAAACGGCTCTTCCAGGTATTCCATTCCTCGCAATAAGTGGTTGGCAATGGGTAATCCCAAGCACTTCCATCTGAGCAGGCTTTACGCAGCAAAATCTTCCCACTAATTGTAAAAGGTGCGACAAAACCAATGGGATCAAAGACACTATTCATGGTAAATAGCAGTCCTCTTCTCATAACGGCTCTATCAACACAGGGAGCTGTCAGGGTATAAACATCGAGATTCAGATCCCAGCTCAAACCTACACTGTGTTGAGTCGGTAGCACGTCATAGATATCTATTATCTTTCAGGGTTGTGTCCAGTTCTTCCTTAAGGAACTGGTTCATATTCTCAAAATCATTGGAGGTAATCTTGTGTAAACGGATCAAACCTTCATCTTGAAGGACTCTTCTGGTATTCTTCAATAAGCTGATACTGAGCTTCATCTCGTGATGGTCTGGAGGCCAGGGTTTCATCAACATAAAAACTTTCCTGGACAAACTGCTGTATATCAGCATTTGCATTTTCCATTTATTTCCGAAGTCCATAAGTGGCGACTGCAGGTGAGGGCTTGTTCCCAAAGACATTTACCCTCATGCGGTTAACACAAAGTGGACTTTGCTGGCACCCACATCAGTGTCAGTTTCATTGTGAAATTTGGTTGCAATCAACTCCGGCTCAATATTTACCATTTGTTGGGACAAGTGTGTTACTTCTTCGAACAGCTTTCGCTTGCGGGGATTTGGAGTTTCACCAGCTTTTACTGCCTTTTTTCCCAGTCCTGGTACATGTAACTAGCTCGTTTGTTGAAAAAACTTGCAACGATAAGCTTCTTATAATCAAATTAGCGTCTCTTTCAGTATTACAGGACAAATGGGCAACTAAGGCCAGTAAGCTATTCAATTGCTTATCTGGGTCTTCTTCCTGTNTTCTTCCTGTTTGGAATCCACTCCAGCAGACAAAACTGAAGTATTTGCTCTTTGCTCCTCTAAATCTTAACTCTTTCTTCAATTTCTTTGTCTCTTTCTCCAGGTCAGCTATCCTCTTTTCTAATTTTCTGAAAATATCCCATTAATCACGATTTCATTCTTTTCTTCTCCTTCTTCAACTAATTGTTCATCCTCTTGACTATTGTGCTTGGAGAACGCAGATGTAGAGCTAGATTCGAATTGGCTCAGCACTCCCCTCGGGCTAAATGTTGGAGCTGGGCTCCTCAATGCATGCATCTGAGTGCTGTTGAACTTCATTTGCTTGAGAAAATTAAAAACAAAACATCAAAATTGTAAATGCTTTTATAGCTATTTCAATGCAAGTGCTTCATGTTTCATTATCATTCTAAAACCTAAGTTTTCCACACTGCAAACATGTCTAATAGAACTAGTCAACAGGTGTTGTGAACTCCAAAAGAGGAAAATCGTTGCTCTTGGTTGATGCGTAGACAATTAGGCCTCATAAAAATATGTCTGTTTCTGGGAACTCCAAAATTTTGTAGGTAGGGTCAGTCCGCATGTTATTTTTGTTGTTGTTGCTGTTGAAAGTTTTCAAGACCAACTATATAACTGTCCAATATTTACTCTTAAAGGTGAATATCAGGTTTATACACTCATTTAACATATGAAAATGAACATGTATATACAAAAATAATGTTTTTGATATTTTCCTACATTAACAAAAATCATGGAAAAAAAAACACTAATTGGGGTCAGTGTGTTTAGCTGGGTAGGGTTGAATTCTTCGAAACAAACATCTTTTTTAGGCCGTATAAGGTCTCTGTTGTATCAACACACCACCTTTGTGATTCAGTCATTTTAAGGCAGATATTATTAATAGTATTGTCTACCCATTTAGTAGTCACCTTTTGAAAATAAAGTTTATCCTGATCAGACAGCTACTGTACTGTGTAAGAGCTATTGAATGGAAGTATACTTTATTTTGCCTATACATGTGCTTGTTTTCAAGTGTGCTAAAATCAATGTGCTATTATGGACTTAAGAGCAAATTGAAAGAATACATTTTAGAAAAAAAGAAGACCTTTACATGTACATGCATAGTGGACCTATACCTCTAACTCACTCCAAAGTATGCCTGTCTGGTATTCCAGATAGCCAACCCTTGACTGGAGGACCTGGTTGTCTCCTTCTAGTCTCTCAACCCTTGACTGAAGGGTTTTGTTATCTGTTTCCAGTTGCTTTATAACTTCTTCATGGTTTTGAGGCTTGGAGGGGCTTGATTTATTATTTTATCTTGGCGATATCCTCGGCACCATTCCTGATGAGTTTAACAACTTAAAACTGTCTCCGAGAAGATGACTGATTGCTGAAAGAAAGCACATAATATTGAAATGTTTTTGGTTAAGGTTTTTTATTTCCCCCAGTCCCCAAGTATATACTGGGGGACATATTGTTTTTGCCCTGTCTGTTTGTTTGTTTGTTTGCGTCAAACTTTAACATTGGCTATAACTTTTGCAATATTGAAGATAGCAACTTCATATTTGGCATGCATGAATATCCCATAGAGCTGCACATTTTGAGTGGTGAAAGGTCAAGGTCAAATGTCAAATATATCCCAGCAAACATATGACGTTGAATAGACGTTGTACCATGACGTTGAATAACCGTTGAATTTTGGTTGTAAATGAAAGTTTTTTAGACGTCATTTTATGACGTTGATTCAACGACATGTTACAATCAAAATCCAACCCATTTTCAACCAAAATCCAACCATTCTACCACCACTTTTCAACCACAATTCAACCACTTTGTAACCAAAATTCCACCACTTTGCAACAAAAATTCAACCACTTTGCAACCAAAATACAACTGGTGTGCAACTCAAATACAGCCTGTGCAAATATTAGTTTCAAATATTGCACTGGTATATTCAAACCTGTTCCTTTGAATTGACTTAACAGAGATAAAATTTCCATTCAAAATAAATTTATTCTATAAGCAAACACGTACAAAATACAAGTCAAAGGATAGTATAATTGTCAAAATTAATACAACATAATATTCTTATGCTCTGAAAGAACCATGTTTATAGCAAGGCAAGAAACAGCAATCATTTTGAGCTGGAGGATCTTCCCTTACCAAAGTTACCATAAGCTGCGTCACTGAAAAAGTGACCTTAAGACGACAAAAAACCCATCGTTAAATTGTCGCTTGTGAAAATATTTTTAGGTTTTAGACCTTATTTGTTTTAAGAAGAAAGTGGAGATAAGATGATACATTTTTGGAAATGCATTTCAAAGCTGTATATATAATTATATAATAAAAATGATTATTTACCAAATGGCTAGAAAAAGATATAGCTATTTAAAGAAAAATAATATTTTTAAAATCTCCAAATTTTAAAAAATGCTTACAGCTACAGGTACCCCCCTACACCCAAATTTTTCACTGCGTTTTATACACCTTTCCCAACTTGAGGGAACCCTGTCTCAGATTTTTGATATAGGTCTTTATTTATTTTTATGACAATTAAGGAGGGTATTTTCCTGTCACTTAACATAAAAAAGGCAATAAAATTAAACTAAAGACATATATCAAAAATCCTCAAGTAGGGAATCAATGGTGTATAAATAGCAGTAAATTTGTTTGTGTGTAGGTCGCATCACGAAGCAGTTGGCTTTTTTTTTAATTAGAGGTTGTGAAATAATATGTTTCTATAATGACCTACAGTCTTTGAAATTAGCATTTTCAATCTACCCGCCTGAAAATTGGTATATACATGGAAATCATATGAATAATGAAGATAAAAGTTACTGGCCCGACACGATTCGGGGGAATAAAAATGCGTCTTGTATCACTTTAATATAAAGCAAGTCCATGATTGTCATCAGAACAAGATTTAGTCCCTCTGTCCGTCTCTAGATTTTCTTCCAGCCCCACCTCGCCTGTCCGGGGCATACTTGAGGACAGACGCAACAGCTAGCTTTACTTCTTGCTCTGATGCTGTCGGATTGGATTTCATGGTACTAGCTGAAAAGGTTCAAAATGAAAGAAACTACTTTATGCCATATTGGATATATTACGGGTCACAATTGTTAATTTGTTTTGAATGTTGAGAGATCATGGTGTTAACCTCAAAGAATACCTGAAATACTTGAAAAACAATTACTATAACAACATTTCTATTTAAAAAATTAATGGCCTTACAATATGAAAAAAATCTAAAATGTTACTTATATACAATAAAACAATAAGTAACGCATGCGTGATGCACTGTGATTTGACACCAAGGTAGAACCACCAACGTTCTATAAGCGACTAAAAGCCAGCAGGAACCGAATGGCTTCCCATTTGAAAGATTGCAAGCTCAGAGCGAGGTTTGAACCTGCAGTAGTAAGAGGCAAGTGATCTCAATTCAGAGACTTTTAACCACAACGTTTTTTGGGGGCATTTTATGTTTTGGTCAGCATAAAAAATAAAAAAGAGAATCAACTTACCTTGAACAACATCAAACAAGGCAGTGGACTTAAACGCCCGCTTCCTATTGTTCCCATTCATATTGAAACCTGACATCACTTCGTTTGTCATCAACCTGAAAACAGTTGCAACAATCGATTTAGTATAAATATGTGGGATAACTTACTTGATGACAATTTTACGTCTTGTCTAAATTGTGTGGTGTTATAACAGGATACAAAGTGTGTGTTTGATAACAGAGCACAATAACTATTTATCTATACATGTACAAGCAGAAACCGTGAAAAATAATATCTTTATGAACCAAAACCACCAACATGACAACATCTATTATGTATACAAAATAGTCATATCATAAACAAAATATATTGTTCATATTTACTTGAGCAGAATCCTTTTTACTGTATCTCTTACAGAGGCACCACCATCCTTGGACAATGCTTGAACCTGTTATATTAAGTAGAAATAGAAAAAAATGATTTTTATCCAGTGTGTCTATAATATGTCATTTTTAGATGTTACACAAACACAGCAGATCAGAAATGAGGATATATAAAACAATTTTCTTGCTAAGTATAATAAATATCATACAATAGTCATGTACAATTTTGAAAATCGAGCGTCAGTCCAGGGCTCGACATTAACTTTTGAAGCCACTTATCCGGTTGGACAAGTAGACCAAGATTTCACATGTCCTGACCAAAAAGCAACTTGTCCTGACCATTATATCTTATTCTGCTCAGTACTTTGCAAAATAATGAAATAATTAAAAATGCTGAAATCATAAAGACTTTAATCTTTCAAAATACATGTTAACATAATTGTAGGCGATTTCAATACAAAAAGAACTGACCAGAATAACAGGAAAACTCAAGATTGTTGATTTTTAAACATTATACAAAGCCATAATACCAGACAATAACGTGTTTTGCCTCCATAAAGCAGAAAATGTTCAAAGTGATGTATATGTACAGTACTGGACTCAAATGTTCCCTGAAAATGTCCCCTTGCCTTGGGCCACTTACAAAATAGGTCATCACTACGTTAATTGTCTGTAAAATCAGTGTGTACCGGCTTCGTAAAATGCATATTTTTTACAAGGGAGAATATTCTTGTAATCTTGGCAAAGAAAAAAGTTAAGGGTTGTTTCCCTTGTGAACCGTATGGTGTAGTATTAATGGAACCATCGGAATATCTCGCGCTTTGTCGTTTAAACATAAACAAAATATAATCGAAAAAGTTTTGTGTTAACTCCACAGAAATTACGGATTTAAAGGCATTTTTTCTAAGTAATTAAATTATAATGACCGCTTGTTCCGTCGGACTAGCAAATTCTTTACTTACTTGTCCGGACTAACAATTTGGTTGTCCCGGACATTCGGACTTACGTTAATGTCGAGCCCTGCAGTCAATTTATACAAGTTTTTCAAACACGGTAATACTTATCAAAAACATACCATCAACTTTCTTTTTTCTACATCTCTCAATGACTGCTCAATGTCATGAACATCATCAATACTTTCCGCCCTTGTTACTTCCTGGTCATCTCCAATTGACGTTGTACTGCACCTGTTCTGGACCTTCTCACTTAGTTCCCTAACTAGGGACCTTACGTCTGTCAGCATGAACATGACTCTTTTCTGAAATTCTATTCAAATAGAAGTACAACATTGCAGCTATCATGCAGTATGGGACGGTAATTAATAACTTTATCATATAAAGCATCTTTTATTAATTCAGCTTACATGACAACTGAAACCAAAATAGCTGTTTTTTGTGAAACACCTCCTTTACTCCAGGAGTAAATGGCTATAGCTACAGATTCTATTCAGTATGATTCATGGTAATCTGAATCAGTCTGGAGTTTTCCATATGGTAGTCATGAATAGGCATTTATTACATGCCTAATTTTTTTCCCATTGACTTATATTACAAGTGAGTGTGCTATCAATTCCTATATCAGCACTGTAAACCGATAACATACAGTGGGTGAATGGAGCTGCATATGGCAAATGATTGTGTACACATCGATTTTATACGTTGTCAAAACAAGTTATGACGTTTCAGTTGCGGAAAATGTTATTGCGCACCGATATTAAGTAAGAATTGATTTTAAGGAGAATGTGTTAAAATCTAATTAAATATTTTGCACCAGAAATAATACATTCATTAAAATTAAGCATTTTATATAAGAGGGCATGTAATAAAACGTTTATTGAAAGTATAAGGAGAAAAAATGCACTCTTCTTTAGCGGAAATATATTGAACTTCTTACGGTCGTGCAATATTTTCACTTAAGAATTTGTGCATATTACTCCATATTTGTTCAATAACCTATTAATATGTTACTGTAGCTGTGCAAATTAGTATTCAAATATTTATATATCAGTCACATTCAGTACGTGTGTTTGGTGTGGTGCCCGCTGTAGTACGTGCGTTTTTTGTGATGCTTGCTGCAGTACGTGCGTTTAAGAGAATGTGATCTGGGCCGGCGTGAACTCTCCCTAGACCTGGAAACACTTCTCATGGTTAATGGTGATCTAGATCTATATGAGCGGTCTCTAGATGGTCTGTGGTGATGGCCCGATGACCTGCTACTGTTTGGAGATGCACGGTGGCTGAATAAAGACCTGCTTCTGCTCCGTGATGGTCGTTGGCTGCTTCTGTTTTGTGATGGTCGTTGGCTGCTTCTGTTTGGAGATGGTCGTTGTCTGCTTCTGTTTGGTGATGGTCGTTGGCTGCTTCTGTTTGGAGATGGTCGTTGGCTGCTTCTGTTTGGTGATGGTCGTTGGCTGCTTCTGTTTGGAGATGGTCTTTGGCTGCTTCTGTTTGGTGAAAGTCGTTGGCTGCTTCTGTTTGGTGATGGTTGTTGGCTGCTTCTGTTTGGAGTTTGCATCTCTGGACATGGGTCCGACTTACCAGCAACTACCTTTTTTGGTGGAATGGGTTAACCCGACGTTTCCCCTACAGAAGAATAAATCAACTCTTATTTAATGTATTCTTGTAGGAAAGTTCAAACTAATGCACTTTTAACAAAAGCACCGAATACTTTACAGAGTTGTCTCCTCTGTAAATAAAAGTAGGTCATCACATTCTTTTAGTGTATTGAGGTTCAAATTGAAAGCTTTGATAGTGCTTGAGAAATTGACAATTTTAGTAAATCAAACCGACGCACACGCGCACGACAGAGTGACCACAATAACATGACTTTTTTGAAAAGTTAAGTTAAGAATGCATTTCCTTAAGAATCTTTAAAATAGCTGACATAACAAAAGTATTTTTTTTTTACCTTTAAAAAAAATGCATTCCTTTATTCACTTTGTTGGGATTAACACTGCATTATAACATATTTATTCAATCCATATTAGCAACTTTTTCAGGCTCCTAGGTGGAGGAAGATCAAGGTGCAGGGAGCTGAAAGAATATAACGCCCAATAGGAGATTCAAACCTTCAGTGGTGAGGAATAAGTTGTTTGAGGTCAGCGACCGTGTCATGGAGGACCCTTCATTTAATGTCTCACATAGTTATAAATTTTAAAGTTCATTAGTGTAAATAAGAACTAACAGCTACTTACCCTTAGTCTTTTCACTTGTTTTTTTTTGTTTCACTTTTCTTCTCACTGAACGTCATCGCATCAGTAAGGCCTGTGTTTTCCTCTGCAATAAAAAATTAACTAGGATTTTGCTATTCGTCAATCAGTGACATGACTGTGCTCCGACCCGGGATTGAACCAAAGACGTATGGGTAAGGAGTCAAGAGCCGTAACCACTAAGCTACTGATGCACATGTTAAACTCAAAATATTGTATTAATACTTAAGTTCTTATTAAGCCAGTGCTAGTGTGTGAGAGTGCCAATATTGCTTCGTTACCACTCGCGAATTAAACATCGGCTGACATTAATTAGCACATTTACAGAAGTGTAAAATTTACATGTGTAGTACCTTAGTTTGCAAAACAGCTTGAACCAGACCAGATGCCAAGTTTCTTATTTGATTTTCTTTAAGCATGCAAAGTTTAAGAAAAAAAATCCGTTTTAGAATATTTTTTTTTTCATCTTTGTCTTTTTTTGGTTGCATGTGTTTAACGTCGCACTGAACTGTATTTAGTTAGTGCATGCATACTTATAGTTTTGTTGCATTACAATACAAACATGCAAATTGCAATAGGCGTGTTGGCTCCATGCGTTTTATATCAAGCAAAATACGTTGTGTTCTACTCTGAATTAGGTAGATCACTGAAACAATTTATTCTAATTAAATAACTATCTTGCTGCATAGGTAATGTTCTTAAATTTCTATCTTACCTTACTTTTCCAAACCATGCAACATAGGTACAAGGACATTTCCTCCTTCGACGGGTAGACAAACTGTTTTTTTGTAGAGGTCTGTCTTCTCCACAAGTTTTCTCTTCATTCTGCATTGTCTTTTCACGAAAATGATGATCAATTTAGACTCACAAGGAACAGTGAAGTCATTCTCGGCCTTATCTTGATGCAGGACATCACAAACCAATTTTCCATCCTGTCGCTTTTCCTTAACGAACATTCGTTACGCAGAAGAAAACAACTATTTCTTTGTTTTGTTGAAATGTGTGTAAACATGGGCTGCATTTCTAAATTGGAAGTTTCCGCTATTTCTTTTTCTGTGAGTCTTTTAGCAACCTGAACTATCGGATTTTGGGCATTCCTTACCAATTTCTTGATTGAATGCAGATGATTTTCGTATGGAAATGCACTGATCTCATTTAATGAACTGTTAAAGTTACGGGCATCATCTGCTAAGTGTACAAGATTATGCACATTGTAGCTTACAAATTTCTCTGTATATAATTCTTTACTTTTGTTTACAAAGTACCTTAATAGACCCTCTGCATAGTCAATGAAGGCGGATCTTTTATTAAAATCAGATTTCAGTAAAATGGAAATTGCAACGGCCAAAGTGACAAAATGGTCATACACTTCTTGTGACAGAACTTTCTTTAAAACAATGGGACCTGTATACAGCAAAAACTGTCTTAATTCTGTTGCTTTCCAGCGTTCTAGTTCAAATAGTGTTCTTGGCTGACGAGCAAATTCTGTTGGCATTTGTCCGGTGTAACGCAACAAATGTTCTGATAATTGACTAGTTTGTGTATGTGATAACTTGCACGCACTTGGACCTTGACGAAGAAACCAGAGTAACCTCTTTACTACCCCAAGGCATACCAAATGCATATAGTCCAAGCTGAAACTTTTTACGCAGGACACATTAAAGTCTACTAACGGGGTTGGTCCTAACTGGTGATCTGTATACACTCTAGCATTAAAGTTTTCATCAGTTCGGAGCTGACAGTTTTCATTTGACTGACAAAAAATGACTCTGTTGTCTTTCCAATACCCTCTTAGAGTACACCTCTCACAGGAATAATATCCGGTATGTCCTTTAATGTTCTTCCAGAATGCCCTTGCAGGTGCATCGCATATAAATGCATTGACAGTAATAAGATAATGTTTGTCCTCGAAATTGATTCCGTTTAGTTTCAATTCAGACAGTTCCCTTAGAAAGTCAGACAGATATTCAGGGAGTGAACTTGGCTTAGAATTTCCATAGAATAATGCCACTATGAATGGTCTGTAAGTTCCAAAGCTACACAGAATAGGCCAAAATTGAGTCCCAGACGATTTGAACAATGGCACACCGTCAATATTAAAGTTTAAGCTGATATTAACCACAACACCATCAGTTTTTTCTACCCCACTTCTTATTCCAAAATAAACATATTTTCCACCACATCTATCTTCACATTCAACACTCTTAGGTTTTTTTAATAACGATCTAGCATCTTTTGGGAGTTCTTCATGTCCTTCATCTCGTAATATCTTCAGGATTTCATCAACACTAGATTTTCGCATATTGTTCTTTGTTGCCCAAGAAGCAATCTTTTCCCGAAAAGATTTCTCATCCTCCCTTTCTGACATACCGGATGCAGAATCAGAAGATTCAACGGTATCCAAAATCTAAAACCAAAATCGTCACCATTATCTAGTGACTGAATGATTATCTGAGGAGTGTGATGTACTTTCCCTTTCAGTATCTCTTCTTTCCTCTACCTGAACATCAGGTGCTTCAGCCTCACTACTGCTGCATGCAAGTGCAATTGCTGCTACCTCAGCATGACATTTTTGCCAATGTCTCAAATAAGCCATTTTTCTAAATAAAAAGCAGGAATAAGTTAAGATACATGCTTTGATAGCAGTCAATGATGTTAGTAGCAAAGAGACAACAAAGGTTTATCAGTCATCCAAATTATTCTGTTTCAGGGCTCAAGATAAGGTGTGTTAATGCCTAAATTACGCAAGCAATTTAAATTTCAAGCCTACAAAAATGTATAAAGATTTTGATTACGCACAGACCAACATTCACCTCTCATATTAAAACAAAATCAAAACTTGAATAACTCGATCAATAAATATTAATAACTTGCTGACTAAAGCTCTCCCCCTTATCATAGAGAGGTAAGTAGGTTAAATACAGTACAGACACAGTGTACTTAAACAAACGCCACTCGCCACGGTGTTCGTCTCACTGTGTTTGCTTACCAATATGAACCCTTAATGGGTGTTCAGATCAAATGTCACGGGGGCTGTTTGCCATAAGGCGAACACCACGAACCCATAATATCTACCGCAGTGGTAATCGTGTTCGCTAAAAATAAAATAATTGAACATAAACGTATTGTATTGATCCCTTTCATTAAAGTGATAATGAATAAATAAAACATATATTTTTTTATTCGGGGCAAGTGAGTTCCAATTTGCAGAAATAATCTACTGAGCGTTTGAATGTTATAGGTGTCATTTGGTGTCTAAAAAAATTAACAAACGATTACAAACAATCACAATCGATTACCGCATACATGCGAAAATTCCCTTCTCTATCCATTACCCGATAATCCCGTATATTTCCGATTTCCATTTTGAAATGCAAATTCTGGTAAATATTGACTATAAAAGTGATAGAAATGCAAAAATCACAAACGTTCGCCATATCTTGTAGTAAATTTCTACTAAAGTATACCGGGGTAGCTCGCGAATAATTCGGAATTGACATTTCATCCGAATAAAATAAAAATCAAACACGCTGTAACACGCTATATTTAGATTTCATGCAACATGTACAAGTCATTTTCTGGAAATCGGGAGAAATGAACCCAATTTTGTGAAAACAAAAAGGGCAATTGTATTGATTAACGCCATTTGAGTTAATAGTATTGATTATCTAAACGCTTTATTTACGTTTCCGACTGTCAGAAGCGTGTCTGTCCCCCGAAAAATGTCACCAGTCCGGAAAAGTGAACACCGCGGACAGGCGTTTTTGTTTAAGTACACGGTGTCTTTACTATATAGATATATTATGTTGCTGCTTTAACCCCGCTCAGTGTTCTGTAAATTGTAAAGCTTGTACATTGTACCAATAAAAAAAAATCACGTTTTTTGGTTATCTTTGACAAATTCTGCACACAGAATCACGGATCATAGTCACAAGATTAGCCGCGGATTAAGCATCACCTTAAAAAGCTAAAATTAAATAACTCCTTGTCGACTTTTACCCTTTTTCTGTTTTTCTTTCTCTATTAAGGCAATTGCAAATGTGTGACTGCTCCCAAAATTACAATTTAGTAACAAATTTGTGAAATTATCTAGCCTAGACGTACCTGCATTATGCACCAGTGAAT
>VMBQ01014618.1:0-14368 GCA_007657795.1 Dreissena rostriformis | reverse complement strand
GGTTTGCCATTAGTGCCCGTTTCTACGATATTCAACTTTTAACACTCCCAGATCATGAAAATAGCAACCAGTGTTGCCTCAAGCATTCATTGCAGCAAATGCCACTACAGTTCCATTGAATGTGATGAAAAGGAAATACATACGACAGTTTTCAACTCATTTTTGCAAAAATAACCAACTTTTGAATTCTTTTAACATTTCAAGCGTAAGCGTGCCAATATACCATTATTTATTCCGCCTCGATCAATTTGCAGCTGTATCACAAACAATTCCAAGTCTGTTTGTCATATACAGCAGAAAACAGTGTAAAAAGATCGTTCCATTACTTCGAACATAGTATTTCCCAAACAATAACACTAATTGCTGACAATCGACGTCTAGTGATGAGATTATTAATATTTAATATCATTAATGGAAGGATTCTGCATTTCCAACAGGCATCGCGATCCCTGGGGGAAGGGAGGAAATAGCAACGAACAGAAAGTCAAACCAAACTATTGTTGCTGTTCTCTTTGGAACACATTACTGCGGAAATACAAGATCCTTAATTGGATTTTACTGGAGATAGCCACAATAGTATTTGAGGGGCCAATCTGCTATTTTAACACTATCTATGTAATTGCTTGTTAGTCCAATTTGAAACATTGCATTATAACAGACTAAGCTCAATAGATCTTTCATTGCATTGCATTGACATGTTTGCTCTTTTTCAATGTGCTGGCCGGTTAACTCAGTTGGTGGAGCACTGGCCTGCAAACCTGAGAAGCACAGGTTCCATAATGGGCCCCTGCAACATAACTTGTGTGGGTTTCAGTCATGAAATTATTTATACAGCCATTCCTTCCCCCCCCCTACCTCTGAATTAATGAGGGCAACTGTCCTCTTTTTTAGTATGTGCACTCAGTGCTCATAAACCAGCTAACCCTGGAAAAGTGTGAGGGTATAACTGGGAAAAGTGTGAGGAAGTTTAACTGGGAAAAGTGTGAGGAAGTATAACTGGGAAAAGTGTGAGGAAGTTTAACTGAGAAAAGTGTGAGAAAGTTTAAATGGGAAAAGTGTGAGGAAGTTTAAATGGGAAAAGTGTGAGGAAGTTTAACTGAGAAAAGTGTGAGGAAGTTTAACTGGGAAAAGTGTGAGGAAGTTTAACTGGGAAAAGTGTGAGGAAGTTCAACTGGAAAAAGAGTGAGGAAGTTTAACTGACCGCTGCAACTTTACTGCATAAAGAACATGTAGTGAAGCATCAACAAACTGTTAAGTATGTATATATGTACTAAGTACCGCTTACATTGCTCTTCACTACATCTTGTCACAGACGTCATGGTGCCTATACCACGTGACTTTTTAAGATCTGTGTTGGGAGAATAAAGCGCAATATTATGATTTTTTTTTACAAATAAGTATTTTTGTAGTAAAGTGCAACTGCGCGTTTGTAATATGAAGTCCCCACACTGATCCGACATTTTTTAAACTGTTCAAACGCGCAGTTGCACTTTACTGAAAAAATACTTATTTGTTTTAAAAAAATCGTGATACCTATAGAAAACTCACACGAATGAGGGGGCTCTCCACTGTATCCATTATAAATGGTGAAATATTTAAAAAGACATCCTTTCAAATGTTATCTGGGTCGCGCTATATTCTCCCAACACATATCTTAAAAAGTCACGTGTTATAGGCTCCGTGGAGGTGCAACGCTGGAATTCTAATGTTCTATAAAAATCTCCCCATTTTCTATTTGTAGCACATAGATATTATCAATCTGCTTCATTATTTCCACTCCATAGAGACCATGCAATGTAATGAGCAGTCAACGTACATAAACAATTATGTTTTATTTTAAATTAAAGGCCAATGACCGATAACTCAATGTTGTAGTAGTACTATTACTGCAAAGTATCTATGCTTTATACAAGTTCAGGTTCGAAGGTTCAATCCTTGCTAAGTTAGCTTCCTCAAGGGAAGGGGTGAAAGCTTTTTATCTCACTCTTATACCCCCTTCTCCCTTACCTCTAACCCTTTCTCTGCCCCTGAGTGACATTCTGACATTCTCAAGTCTGTTTCCTGGGAAGAACCAGTAAGTTCTTGGTGTTTTTGGAAGATCTTAAGTACCCTGTGTAGGGATCTAACCTGAGACCTCCGCGTCCCACAACGTCAACAACATATCCACTACACCATGGCAACTTGGTACTTAAAGGTGTTTTTTTGAATATGGATCCAGATTGCATCTGTTCACTTTATTTAGTAGGCAATGTGCTCATTCCTCCAACAAGAGGTCCAACAAAAGCCCAAAGGCACTCAACTGTTCTGAGCAGATAATGTTCACAATGTTTCCCAAAAAGTTTTGAAAACTGCCTAAACACTTGGCTGCCATGTATATAAACAACCAACAATCATGTTTGAGCCGAGATGTAAATAATGTGTTAATGTTCTGAGCAAGTTTCACTCTAAGTGGGTAAAAAAATCGACTTCTTGAGCCTTCAAATGGTTTACCTTTACCCAGGTAAGGAACACTGCTATTCCTCATGGCCACAATGTTGTTCAATTGACAGGAAAACATACCTCACTCGTCTTTGAAATCATTACAACAAATTTCCGAACAAGCTTCATTAAGATAGGGTACACAAAACATGACTTCTAGAGTGTTCACAAGCTTTTTCATAACTTTGACCTTGTGGCCTAGTTGTTTATGCCGCATGACCCGGTATCAAACTCATCTGAGAAATCATTTGGGAAATAAAAAGGTTTAATGAAGTTTAATTTAAACTTATGACCTTCTTTTTGACCCCAATGTTAATGAGTTTTGAACTTGGCCAAGATATCATTGGGAAAAATTGTCCTGACCAAGTTTCAAGAAGATTGGGCCATAAATGTGACCTCTAGAGCGTTCATGCAGTAAATGTTGATGACACACAACTAACTATGGACAAAGGCAATCACAAAAGCTCACCATGAGCATGTTTCGCTCAGGTGAGCTAAAAATGAAAAACAACCAAGGAAAACAAACAACATACCTTGATCTTCGACATCAAGATTTTTCATCATCCATGTGATAAGATCCTGTCCTGCAAAAAACCAACATTGCTCACATTTAGAAAATAATCTTAAACAATATTCAACTTAAAAGCAAAAGTCAAGAACTTTTGTTTAAAACACTATGTTTTAATACATTGGCATTTCAAATACATACTAACTAAATATAAACACACTTGGAAGTATATTGCACATTGAATTATATTTCACTTTTGAGTCACAATCTTCAAACAAGGAATGAACAAGAGATGTGTTTGTCAGAAACACAATGCCCCCTACTGCGCCGCTTTGATTTTTTAATTTTTTTTTAACCTTTTACCTTGAAGGATGACCTTGACCTTGACCTTTCACCACTCAAAATGTGTTGCTGCATGAGATACACACGCATGCCAAATATCAAGTTGCTATGATCAATATTGCAAAAGTTATGACCATTTTTCGAAACCTAAACGCAAGTGTGACGGAATTTCAGAAGGACAGACAGACAGACGGACAGACAGACAGACAGCGGACAGTGCGATCACTATATGCCACCCTACCGGGGGCATAAAAACAATTGCCAGACCTAGTGCTTTGAATTTAAATTAAGAGCCTCACAAAAAATACTGCGAAAAAAAAAGATCTGATGATTTGAAAAACCAAATAAAATTAAACATCATATAAAACAGGTCATTAATTTGTGTAACCTATAAACTCAACTATATTTTAGTTTATCACTGACATAATTAAATGAGTTGAAATAAAAAGTTAGAAATAATGACAAAATAAGTCAACGCATTTAAAGGTAATTTTCCAATTAAATTTGTTGAAATAAGAAGTTGGAAATGATGACCAAAAAAAGTCAACATATTAAATGTATCTTTTTTATAAAATTTCCCTGAGATGCTGACAACCTCAAGGACTCCGACTGGCAGCAAAACTTTGATACCACAAACATAATTGTACAATAAAAGAAAGCCAAGTTTTTCATTTGAGCTAATTAGTACAATAGTACAGAAGTTGTGTGGCTTTCATCATAACAAGGGCTGTTTGTAAAACATGCATGCCCCCCATATGGGCTGTCAGTTGTAGTGGCAGCCATTGTGTGCATAATTTTTTTTGTCACTGTGAGTGGTGGTGGTGGTGGTGGTGGTGGTGGTCTTTCAATCAACAGGGGTCATCTGTTGGTGATGACCAATGTCCCTATGAAGTTTCATGATCCCAGGCCTAAGTGTTCTTGAGTTATCATCCGGACACTATTTTACTGCTTCAGGTCACTGTGAGATTGACCTTTGACCTAGTGACCAGAAAATCAATAGGGGTCATGTGCCAGTCATGACCAATGTTCCTATGAAGTTTTGTGATCCCAGGCGTAAGGGTTCTTGAGTTATCATCCAGAAACCATTTTCCTACATCCAGTCACTGTGACCTTGACCTGTGATCTTGACCTTTGACCTAGTGACCTCAAAATCAATAGGGACCATCTGCCGGTCATGACCAATGTCCCTATGCAGTTTCATGATCCCAGGCGTAAGCCTTCTTGAGTTATCATCCGGAAACCATTTTCCTATTTCCAGTCAGCCATTTTACTGCTTCAGGTCACTGTGACCTTGACCTTTGACCTAGTGACCTGAAAATCAAAAGGGGTCATCTGCCGGTCAAGACCAATGTCCCTATGAAGTTTCATGATGCCAGGCGTAAGCGTTCTTGAGTTATCATCTGGAAACCATTTTCCTATTTCCAGTCACTGTGACCTTGACCTTTGACCTAATGACCTCAAAATCAAAACGGGTCATCTGCCAGTCATGATCAATGTACCTATGAAGTTTCATGATCCTAGGCCTAAGCGTTCTTGAGTTATCATCTGACAACCATCTGTTGGACGGACCGACAGACCGACATACCGACACACCGTCACACCGACAGACTGAGAGACCAACATGTGCCAAGCAATATACGCCCTCTTCTTCGAAGGGGGGCATAATAATTATATATTTGTTAGGTAAAGATCACATGAAAAATTATGAGAGTGGTAATGACTAAAAAGGGCAACAAAAAAAAAAGATAATAAATGGCCATATTTCAACATTATCGGATCAATTGTACTTCATACCCATAAACATTTTCAGTTCGACTGGATTAAACTGCTGGAATAAGACAACTGACACAGTTGTAACATGGATTTAAAAATAATTCAAAGGCCATAACAAACAGACCAACATTAGTTATTTCTTATACATCTCGAAGTTAAAATGTACCCGCTTTGTTTTTCATGGCACTTTATCATTTGTGTGTGCACTTTATCTGATGGTTGCTGGAAGAGTACAGCATCATGATTTACAAAACACATTGAACAACAAGACAAAATCTGTTCTACCTCAAAAAAGTATATCAAAAACCTCATTTGTCCAAACAGACCAAGCAAGTAGGCGCTGTTTGTGATAACCATTTGCATAAACAATTTTGCATTTGATGTAGGATGGACCTTAGCTAGTTGAAGTCAGAATCTCATCCATGAGATATACATTAATTACCATGAAATATACTTGCATGACAACCAATATACAGATTTACCATTCAGAGCTTCCCTTGGCAGCTCATCATTTTGATATTTAGATTCCACCAAAATAAATCTCCAAAAACATGAAGCAACCATTCACCAATAAAATGAAGCAACNTTCCAGATTAGCCTGTGCAGTCTGCACAGGCTAATCAGGGACTACACTTTCCGCCTTAACTGGATTTTCTTCAAGAAGAGTCTTTCTTTAAACAAAAAATTCAATAAAAGCAGAAAGTGTCGTACCTAATAAGCCTGTGAGGACTGCACATGACAATCTTGGACAACATTTTACACGCTTGCATTAAACCCGCTTTTCTCAGAGCGCCTCTCATTTTTAATTATAGATGCAGTATTTTAACTACAAGTCCTTCCTTATTGGTGAAAACTTCCCTAAACTCTGTAAATGTTTGCCATCGGTAGTGCTACTTCTAATGGTACTTCATACTATTGAGTCGGTCTCTGGGAAAACCAGGCTTAATGCATATTTGTAAAGAATCGTCCCTGGTTAGCCTGAAGTTCACTCGAAGTTTTGCATATTCCTTATACATATATAGTAGAAGTATGTGTTAGTGTCCGCTCCATTTTTTTGACATGCGTCATTGGATTTTGAAGGTATCAAGGCAAGATGTTGTGTGCACACAAAAGTTGCTTGCTCTTTTGGTTAAGGACATTGCAGATATGAAAGCCACTTGGCGCTTTTGCATGTTCCTGATATGTTTATAGTATTTTCCAGCTTTTAAGATATTATGGAAACCCACAGCGTATAGATCAACTGCAGACAATACTATTTGTGTGTTGGTCTACGGTGGTCGAGATGAGTCACATAATATCTTTTAATATTATTAAAATAAATCATATATTTTACAGCTTTTCCCACAGGGATTTATCTCAACTTTTTATATCATTAATACAATTCTTTAATCAACATACTAACGCACTCAGAAATTCTTTTGCAATTAGTTTGAGGTCAAGTGTAGATTGACTGGACTAAAATGGCAGTATGTGTATTGATTGGCCCTTGACTATGCATTAGGTGATTTTTAAATATATTGGCGAAATTTATCACAATATTAAGAAGACCAGTTGCCTGAAAAACCATGTTGCTCGCTTAAAGTTCAAGGTCACAGAGGACACTTGAGGTTTTGCCTAGTCCTAATATCGAAAGTAATTATATAAATAGTATATATTTCTTTGTCTGAATTTGATGAGAATTTTTTTTATATAAAGATTGTAAACAATCTCTTTTACCTCTTTTTACATGCCTATTCATCTCAAATAGCAGCTTTAATGATTTTTTTTGTAATAACATACTAATAATTAATATATCCTTGTTGTATTTGTCACTTAAATCATTTGTAGAATCATGTTGATTTCCCATTCACAACTCAAGGATTAAGTGTTATCATTATTATGTACATGTTGATTTTCCATGAACTTCTCAAGGGTTAAGTCACTTCAGGGATCATATTTTCCCACAACATCAATCGGTCTGGATTTAAAATGTGGGGAAAAGGTATTCGAAAATTTACATCCGAAATCCATACATGCCAGAATTGTTCAGGTCCAAATCGGGACATTCCATAAAAAAATTGTCAGAAAATTTGACCAAAAAGCAGGACACATAAAACGATAAATCATTCCACCTTTACTTTAGTCAGTATATTACTTACAAAAAATCATGACCCCAATCGGTCTAGGACCGACAAAACCGAAAAAAAAATGAACATGTTAATACTAATGATAACACTTAACTTAAGTGTTATCATTAGTATTAACATGTTCATTTTCCATTCACACCTCAAGGGTAAAGTGTTATCATTATTATTTACATGTTGATTTTCCATGAACTTCTCAATGGTTAAGTGTTATCATTATTATTTACATTTCATTTTCAATTCACAATGCAAGGGTTAAGTGTTATCATTATTATTAACATGTTGATTTTCCATTCACAATTCAAGGATTAAGTGTTATCATTATTATTTACATGTTGATTTTCCATGAACTACTCAAAGGTTAAGTGTTATCATTATTTACATGTTCATTTTCCATTCACACCTCAATGGTCAAGTGTTAGCATTTTAATTTACATGTTCATTTTCCATGGACTACTCAAGGGTTGAGTGTTATCAGTATTATTGACGTGTTGCTTTTCCATTCACCACTCAAGAGGAAAGTGGTATCATTATTTATTCTTGACATGTAGATGTTCTATTCAAAACTCAATGGTTAAGTGTTATCATTATTCTTTAACATGTTCTTTTGCCATGAACTATTCAAGGATTAAGTGTTAAACTACTGTATTTCATATAGAAATATTGCACAGAAACAACTGTTTGACTCAGCCTGAGCGTCATACATATGGTTAATAATTATGGACTATTTTTATGCCCCCGGTAGGGTGGCATATAGTGATCGGACTGTCCGACCGTCTGTCCTTCCGTCACACTTTGCATTTAGGTTTCGAAAAATGCTCATAACTTNGATTAGGCAAGGGTTTAGGACTTTTACCCTCCTTAAGAACTCAAAAGAACTGGATTTAGTACATCAAACAACAGCCCATGGTAAAACCTTAAGATCATTTAACTATTACTTCAAATGTTTCCGATGAAACAATATAAATCTTATGAGAAAAATGCGAAGGATATAAACGCAATGGATATAGGCCATATAATGCATTAAAACGAGAGTGCAGGTAGTGTTCGCAAGGTTTAACAAAAGACTTTAGGAAATCTGCACCAACATCTGGCAGCCAGGTTTAAAACAAACAACATTCTGCACAGATACATACAATTTTTGTAAATTTTATTGCAGTACAAAATTTCACTTTGAGAAGGTAAAATAGTGATTTCAAGAATGCTCTAATGACCCTTGTTCTGAGAAAACTGGGCATAATGCATGTTCGTAAAGTGTCATCCCAGATAAGCATGTGCAATCCGCACAGGCTAATCAGGGATGACACTTTCGGCTTTTATGACATTTTTCGTTTAAATGAAGTCTCTTCTTAGCAAAGTTCCAATTTTGGCGGAAAGTGTCATCCCTGATTAGCCTGTGCAGACTGACCTAGTTTCTGTGGGATGACATTTTACGCACATGCATTATGCCCAGTTTTCTCGGAAAGCCACTCAAATGGTTTTACAATAGCCAAATAGGGAAAACTGCCCGCCTCATGGCAGACATGTTTTCAAGGGACAGGAACCATCTCTCACTTGTCAGGAAATTATTCTCTTAGCAAGTTTCATGAAGGTAGCACAAACATATGTGACTTCTAGAGGGTTCACAGGCTTTTTCTTTAATTTGACCTAGTGACCTTGTTCTTGAACCCACATGACCCAGTTTTGGAATCATCCATGAAATCATTGGGACAATTGCTCTCAAAATTATTATTGGCACAAGATAGTATTGACACAAATAGATTTGGTTCCATCACCTTGTGAAAATTATTGAATTTAAGCACATCATTCTGACAAATCATAGACTAAATAAAAGTCCCTACCTGTTTGCAAATTGTTAAAAACTTTGACAGCGGTCCACAATTTGACTAGTTTCAAGTGTGAATCGGGAAAAGTGCTGACAATTCCAGATAAACAAACACTAATATGGGTCAAAATACTGATACAAACTGAACATTATATTCAAATTATCCCATAATTACAGTTACAAAAATTGAGATAAACAACAATATTTTGTTTGAAATAAGAAGAGTGACACTCGGGAATGAATCTTTACTACACTTTGATTGGAACTTCAATTTCAAGATATTAAAGTTCAGCCTTATAGAGAATTCAAAGTAAGTGTGGAGAAGTTAATTTTGAGAGGCTCAATAGATCATGGTAGACACAGGACTTGGCAAGTATAATCCCACAGGGTGGAAATACAGCTAAGGTTATCCAACTAGGGCGTTATTTTGTAAATGTCACTGTATCTATAAATTTAAAATGAAAAGTCACTGAATTCACCAATTTAAAATGAGAAATCTGCTAAAGCTCAGTTCCCATTTTCATAATTCAGCGCTATGGGGCATGAGCACATTTTGTCAAAACAGACCAAGCAAGTAGGAACTGTTTGTAAACAGACCAAGCAAGCAGGAACTGTTTGTAAACAGACCAAGCAAGTAGGAACTGTTTTTAAACAAACCAAGCAAGTAGGAACTGTTTGTAAACAGACCAAGCAAGTAGGAACTGTTTGTAAGAAACATTTGCATACACAATTTCGCACTGGCAGTAGGAAGGACTTCAGCACGTGGATAGCAGATTCTCTTCCATGAACCTCGCTCTGGGACAAGTGGGCTTAATGCATGTGCGTAAAGTGTTGTCCCACATTAACCTATGCAGTCCCCACAGGCCAATCAGGGATGACGCTTTCAATTTTCTTGGTATTTTTTTGTTGAAAGGAAGTCTCTTCTAAGCAAAAATCCAGTGAAGGCTGAATTGCCATCCCTGATAAGCCTGTGCAGACTGCAAAAGATTATCTGGGAAGCCACGTTAAGTACATGCATTAAGCCCCATTTTCCTAGAGCGTGGCTCACTTGCATGACAACCAATGTAAAGATTAACCATTCTGAGCTACCCTTGGCAACTCATCTTTTATGTATTTCGTTTCCACCAAAAAGAAATCTTCAAAAACGTGAAGCAACAACTCACTAATCATATGCAAACCAAACAAACGGAAGCTTGCTATTATCTGAATTCAAACATGCTTTTGTGCTTTTCTTCTTTTTTTATCTTCGATATCAATGGTCAATGGTCTTACAAATTGTAACTGAAGTACAATACAAGCTTAATCGAGGGATTAGGACTTAAACCTTCCTCAAGAACTCAAAAGAACTGGATTTAGTACAATGTACATCAAACAACATCCCATTGAAGAACCTACAGACCATCCCAGGAAAAAATTCAAATCAGAATACCCTTCTATTTGCCATAAAAGACATAAAAACAAGAGGGCCAAATGCCATTAAGTGCTCCCCTGAGACCCCCAAGAACTTTAAACTGTTCGGAGAAGTTAATATGCACAAGGTTTCAAAATCGAGTTGTAAGGAAAACTGAACCAACCAATTGCAGCCATGTTTTTGAATAAACAAAATCAATTTCAAACTCAGCCCATACATATCGAGGGCTGAACGGAGAACTGTCGTATCTCCTTCTTTATTTAATATGAGTTACCACAGTCTTCCGTTCACCCCTCGATATACAATTGTGTAATGGTCTGTGCAGGTTTCACAGTGAGAGTGTAAAAATATGTGACTTATAGAATGCTCAAATAGGTTTACTAGAGCAATATAAGGTAAACTGCCCCTCCTTATGGCAGACATGTTTTCAATGGACAAGATCCATATCTCACTTGTCAGGAAATTATTTGAACAAATGTTCAGAGCAAGTTTCATCAAGATTGCAGCAACAAATGAGACTTCAAGAGTATTAACAAGCTTTTTCTTTTATTCGACCTAGCGACCTTGTTTTTGACCCAAAATGATCCAGTTTTTGAATCATCAATGAAATCATTGGGACAATTATTGCTCTCACAAAGTTTCATGAAAATAAGGGAATAAATATGGCCTATAGTGTCCACAAGCTTTTTGTTTAATTTGACCTAGTTTTTGACCCACATGACCCAGTTTCAAACTTGGCCGAGCTATCATCGGGACTAATGTTCTGACAAAGTTTGATGAAATTGAGAAATAAATGTAGCCTTTAGAGTGCTCACTCTGTTTTTCTTAAATTTGACCTTGTGACCTACTATTAGGCCCAATTTGATGCAGTTTTCAACTCGGCCAAGACATTATTGGCACAAATGACCCAAGATTGGGCTCTCTCTCCCTGTGAAAATTATTGATTTTTAGCACATATGACAAATCAAAGACTTCATCAGCAAGTCCATACGTGTTTGCAAATTGTGAAAACTTTGACTGCTGTCCACAATTTGACCAGTTTTAAGTGTGAACTGGAAAAAGTGCTGACACTTCAAGATAGACAAACACTAACATGGTTAAAAATACTAGTAAAGACTGAAATATCACTTCAAATTATCCCATAATTACAATTAAAAACATAGAGATAAACAACAATATGATGTTTCAAATAAGAAAAGTGACAATCGGGAATGAATCTTTACAACGCTTTAAATGGAACTTCGCCTGAATCAAGTTTGAGACAGTGAAGGTCAGCCTTAAAGAGAATACAAATTTAGTGCAGAGAAGTTAATTTTGAGAGGCTCAATAGATCATGGTAAGCACAAGACTTGGCAAGTATATTTCAACAGAGAGGAAATACAGCTTAAGTTATCCAACTAGGGCGTTATTTTGTAAATGTCAATGAATCTACCAATTTAAAAAGAAGAATCTGCTTAAGTTCAGTTCCTATTTTCATAGTGCAGTGCTACGGGGCATGAGATTATTTTGTCTACCACGAAAAACTGTAACTAGTGCTTTGTCTCAAATCTGACTCAACATACTCAGGCACCTTTTTGTTAGGCCTTAGAAGCCATTAACATGGCCAATTTGTAGGATACATAACTCAGGTATAGTTGGGTCACAGTGCATGCAGTATGTCTTGGACATCTTCAAATCTTGGTGATGACATGTTAAATTTTAAATTCAAACGCTTGAGAAATTGTGAAGTAATGTGCTCCACAAACTTATAATATTGAATATGGCGGCCCTGCACATGGCTAAGTTCAAGGGCACATATGTCGTCTGCTAAAATGTCATCTGCTGAATTTCTAATATCATCATTTTCTTCACCTTTCTTCAAAGACCACTATCAAAAAAGCAAACAGTTTGGATCCTGATGAGACGCCACGTTCTGTGGCGTCTCATCTGGATCCAAACTGTTTGCAAAGGCCTTCAAAATCCGGTTCCAGCACAGAAACAGGTTTACAAAGATCGCTGGACATGCATTTGCACATCTACACTTCATTTGTCACGCACAAAACTATAACTATACTTTATACAATAGAGTTTACCGACCTGTGAAGACGCTGGGCACTTTGGACATGAAGCTCTTCACTGTTCGGACTGGGACGCCCGTATGCTCGTCCTGCATTCGCTCCACTATCTGCTCCATCTGCAAACATAATAGTTCATGGACTATATAAGACCCTCACAAATGAGTCTAAGCCTGGGAAAACTGGGCTTAATGCCTTTGCATTAGAATCATAGACACAAAATGTTAGTGTACATAAGTGGCATAAAGTTATAAACCTATTTCTAGACCAACACACCACCAACTTTTTTATGTTTTTGAGCTTCGCTCTGTGAAAACTGGGCTTTATGCATGTGCGTAAAGTGTTGTCCAAGATCCAAGCAGTCCACACAGGCTAATCAGGGACAACACTTTCCGCGGTAACTTGATTTTCGCTAAGAAGAGTCCTGCTTTAAATGAAAACTATCATAATAGTGGAAAGTGTCGAAAATATGCTTCAGACAAGAAATCCCACATCGGGACCACAACGGACGGACCACAACAGACAAAGTGACCACCTGAAACCAGTATATCGACCCTCTTACAACTTCATTCTTTCAATATCTATAGTAGACTTGGAGTTGTTACACACAAATGTTAACATAAATTTCTAAATACAAAAAACCTAAATTTCTAAACCCAAAAAGAAGCATAAATATGCTGGCAGTTCAGAGTTAGAGCCTTGGTCATGTGAAGTTTCACTTAAATATTTGAAGGGGTTACAGAGAAATGATATATACTTGTTATATGTAAACCTGAACCAAAATGTCATCTTGCACAGAAACCTTAACTATTCTGTTATTAGTACAAAAGGGGGCATAATCCAGCAAAGACTGGTTCAAGTTGTGGTCAATGAATGTTCATAAAGACTCTGCACACATTATGTTAAGTTAAAATAAATATTACAATATCTGTGTTAGATATAGATATACATGTATGGAGTACATGCATGCAAACGTTTACCTGAAATTTAAAAGTACAACAAGTGATGTGTTTTAGAAACACTATGCCCCCTTTTGAGCGATTCTGACCCATATATTTGACCTTTGACCTTGAAGGATGACCTTGACCTTTCATCACTCAAAATATGCAGGTCCATGAGATACTCNTGTATATGTGTCGTGTTCTGAGAAAACTGGGCAAAATGCTTGTGCATAAAGTGTCATCCCAGATTAGCCTGTGCAGTCCGCACAGGCTAATCAGGGACGACACTTTCCGCCTAAACTGGATTTTAGCTAAGAAGAGACATCCTTTAAACGAAAAATTCCATAAAAGCGGAAATTGTCGTCCCTGATTAGCCTGTGCCGACTGCACAGGCTAATCTGGGATGACAATTTACGCACAAGCATTTTGCCTAGTTTTCTCAGAACACGCCACAATTATGGAACTAGGTAAGTGACCTAAAACAATACTCCCAAACACCTGTGTGAAGGTTCAAATAAATACCTGTTTTAGAAACAGAGATATGGATATGTTGAAGGTAAATCTTTGAGGATACATGTAGCTGGACTATCCTGTGAATAGTCGCCAAAAAAAATTGGCAAAAGTAATTTGAGCATTTATTTTCATATTACCGAGGCATCATTATTTTGCAGTAATTGTCGTAATGAGGGTAATGAGGAGCAAGATGAATCGCATACCAGTAGATATCTGGCAGGTGTCCGTTGTTTACAGGCTGCCAAGATAACTAGAGATTAAGATATCAGAAGTCAGAAAAGGTGCATAAGAGAACTGTTGATGATGATGGCAGTGTGTTTATTCACAGGCAACAGACAAGCAGCCCATTCAAAATCATTAATGTGGTACTCTATCAATGTCAGGTTGTTAGAATAAGTGT
>VMBQ01014613.1:0-14237 GCA_007657795.1 Dreissena rostriformis | reverse complement strand
CATTAATGTGAACAAATATTTTATAAAGATGCGTTGTGAATACCAGCAGTATTGACAAAAGTCTGAAAACCATTAGTGGCCATGACGTCTGGTAATCTCTTACTTGGACCAAACAATATTTAGTTTAAACCTATTTATTTTAACTCGATTGCATTGAAAGCTCTCTTATTGAAACGCCTATTAAAATGCTCTGGAGTCCATTTCCTGGATAGAACCAGTACTTGGTGTCAATGGGAGAGATCTAAAGAACTCTCCCACAGTGGGGATCAAACCCCATAATCTCCCGATCGCAAGGCGGACACCTAATCCATTACACTACGGCAACCTTCCAAACAATATTGAACAGGTCAATCAACAAGTTAATACTAAGGAAAAAAATGTTAGCCAGTAAAAAGGGCCCAGTGTTCCCGAGTCTGACAGACTTTGCTGAGACAATACAAGCACCTCATATCTCTTGGCCTCTTGCTGTGGTGCCCGTGTAACCTGGGAAGCCTTCAGACTGGTCTGCTCTATCACCTGTTTGAGCACTGGGGAATTCTGGTCATCTGCAAAATGAAGCATGGAAAAACAAATGAGGTAATATCAATATCAGCATCAAGTTTTTATGGGAAATGTTTTCATAAAGAATTTAACAATAAAATATATAACAAGATTCAATACAATAACAACTATAGTTTTTAAAATAAAATTTCTATTAACAAGTACTATATTGTACTCACCATTTTCCATGGCCCGTAGCAGTGCAGCATGGAGCAGACAGGGCATCAGCAGCACCACCACGTCAGCAGGCTTCAGTGAGGACAAGTAGTGAAGAACCTGGAAAACATTGGAATATTCAAGAATTGCTTAAATTTTAAGTCAAACTTGGGATTAATTGCCTCTGTCTACATTTATCTTTATGTAGAACATTCTGTTAAAGACATTATTACCAGCGGTAGACTGTATATTTGCTTAAGCTGGAAGTATTTTTCTTGTTTCTTAGTCTATTCTTTACTGGCCCTGAACATTTTCACTGACCTTTTCTGCCTCTTTAGTGTCGTCAAAAAGGCGTTTCTGCCTGCGGGCTGGGACGGGCCTGGCAGTCTGCCAAACCTCAACCCACATGTTCCCTGGAATCAGCATACGTTGGGACAGGTGCCCTGGAGAGAGGGTATGAAAAACGTTCAAATATAATTATGTTCCCTGGAATCAGCATACGTTGGGACAGGTGCCCTAAATAGGGGATTTGAAAAACATTCAAATATAATTATGTTCCCTTGAATCAGCATACTTTGGGACAGGTGCCCTGAAGAGGGGATATGAAAAACGTTCAAATATTATTCTCCATAGTACCAGCATACATTGAAAGCGGATAGAATAGATTATGAGAGGTGCTTTGTAGAAGCGATATGTAATACATGTACATGTGAGTGTGTTAAATGGTATCAGCATAGGCTGTAAAAGGTGCCCTGAAGAGGGGATATGTAAAACATTTAAATAACAATTATTTATTTCAAAATATTGTTTATTATTTTTTACTTTATATATATTTAATATGATCAATAGTACATGTATCAGCATAGGTTGGGAGAGGAACCCCAGGGGATATGTAAAGCAAACAAAGGTGGTCCCTGGTATCAGCAAAATTGAGGAAATTCAATCAACAAAGGAATTTTGAAATAAGACCAACAAATGAATAAATAATATTTTTTGAGTTTCTTTGGAATTTTCAATTTTTACATTTTGATGTAACAATAATGAATATTCTTAGTAGCTACAGTCCTAAAAAAAGCTGGAAAGTGCAATTGGTTAAAGCGATGTTGGTATGGGGGCTGGATGATATCTTGCGGACTCACCAGCAGATGTTATTACATTAAGGGACTCACCAGTGGATGATGTTTTGCCATGTTCATCCTCCACGTCAGCCTCAATCCAGTCGCGGGGACTGTACCAGCGTACAAAATCCTCCAAAACACACCCAGGGTTGGCTGCCTGGGGGTATGGAGTTGGTAAGGTGAGATTCAGCATTATTGTAACAAATATTACAGATGAAGACTGCTTCACATTAGTTTAAACCTATTTATTTTAGCTCAATTGCATCGAAAGCCTTAGGCTTATTGAAACACTCCTGAGTCCGTTTCCTGGGTAGAACCAGTACTTGGTGTCTTTGGGGGAGATCTAAAGAACGCCCCCACACTGGGGACCAAACCCGTGACCTCCCAGTCACTAGGTGGACACCATATCTACTACACCACAGCCATAGAGTTGGTAAGGTGAGATTCAGAATTAGGGTGACAAAAATTATAGTTGATTTATGCCTTATACTAGAGATAACACCAGAAAGGATAATTTTACAAATGAAACTAAATAAGCCTTTACCACTCAGATATACACTTTGGCGCATATGTTGTCCCTTAAAAATTAAATGAAATTTAAGACCTTAATATTCAAGTTTTAAAGGCTTCATTTCCAACCCTAAGGTACTGATGAGCATCAAACAGCATAAAACCTTAACAGACTACGAGTTACTCGCAGGCTGTTCTGGTTTTTATGCTGGTTGCATCTAGCAATTGTTATTTGCTTCTGAGCAGGAAAGAGTTCAGTAATGAAATTGGTACCAGTTTTATCTAATGTGGATATTTTACATGTAAACATCTGTACTCGGGTTAATCAAAACGAGAACATGTTGCTGTTATTCTCTACAAATTGAGCACTGATAGAATACTGAATCGGCTTAGTTTGATAGTCAAATACTTAATCATGAATATTTCAATATAACTGAGCCTCGCTCGGTGAAAAGGGGGTTTAACGCATGTGCGTAAAGTCTCGTTCCAGACTAGCCTGTGCAGTCCGCAAGACTTATCAAGGACAACACTTTCCACCTACACTTGATTTTGACAAGAAGAGACTTTCTTTAAAAAAAAACACAAAAAAATACAATAAAAGCACAAAGTGTTGTCTCTGATTAGCCTATGTGGACTGCACAGGCTAATCTGGGACGACACTTTACGCACATGCATTAAACCCCCTTTTTACAGAGCGAGAATTAATTACATGAGCCACAACATACTTTGAAGGACTCCATATCTGATAGCAGACAGGCACTCTGCATTCTGGCTCTAAGTTCTGCCCCCTCGGCTGATGTACCCAACCTGAAAGTGCAATAACAGATTGGTAGTTCAGTGCAAGGTAAACTCGCATGGAGACCTCAGGCTTATAATATTATAGACACTGTTTCCTGGGTAGAACTAGTTATTGTTGTATGGAAAGATCAAGCTCCATGAGAATGAAAGTTCTCAAATTAAAAACTATTCTCAACTTATTATAAGTCGCAAATGAAAATTCTCAACTGTGGGTATTTATAATTGCTCAATCAAAATCTCAACTAATTATAATTGCCCAATGCGAATTCTCAACTTATTATAATTGGCAAGCAAGAATTTTTAGCTATTTATAATTGGACAATGAGAATTATCAACTATTTATAATTGGTCGATGAACATTTTCAACTTATTGTAATTTGCCAATGAGAATTCTCAACCTATTCAAATTGGCCAATGAGAACGTTCAATTAAGTATTAAAAGAAAGTGAATAAATCCAGTAATGTCCTTTCTTTACATGTTATTATAATAACTCTAATTGAGCCTCACTCTGGGAAATGGGGTTTAACCCTTTGCATGCTGGGAAATTTGTCGTCTGCTAAAATGTCGTCTGCTGAATTTCTAAAATCAACATTTTCTTCGTTTTTTTTTCAAAGAATACTATCAGAATAGCAAACAGTTTGGATCCTGATGAGACGCCACGTTCTGTGGCGTCTCTTCTGGATCCAAACTGTTTGCAAAGGCCTTCAAAATCCGTTTCCAGCGCTCAAAGGGTTTATGCATTGCGTACAGTGTTGTCCCAGATTAGCCTGCACAGTCTGCACAGGCTAAATAGGGAGAACACTTTCCGCTTTTATGGTAAATTGTGTTTAAAGGTAGTCTATTCTTAGCAAAACACCACTTAAGACAGGAAGGGTAGTCCCTGATTAGCCTGTGCGGACTGCACAGGCTTATCTGGGACAACACTTGACGACACATGCACTTAACCCTGTTTTCTCAGAGGAAGGCTCAATTATGTTACCAGATTCTCGTCCAATGGGTCACACACATACTTGGCCAGTATTTCAGCATGTTCTTCCAGCATGTCTTCGGTCATGGGGGCAGGTTCCTGCGTTACGGGCACGTACATCGTCTCGTCGCAGTTGATCAGCCGTAAGTTCTCAAAAGCCGCAAGCCGACCCTCAGCGGTGTGGGTGAAACTCTCCTTGTAGTGAGAGTCACTCATCGTCGACAAGTTGCCCAAACTTTCCATCGTCTGAGAGTTCTCCATACCTTTTTTTATTATTATTCAATATAAAACATACAATGTATACACGTAACTGATAAAAAAGGAAAAAAGTCATATCATGTAGCAATTTTAATGTTCAAACATATAATACAAGATATGCTAAAACATGTTTATACATATTTTTGAACTTGTATTTTTTTTTAGATTTAACAATTGTTGATGTGTATTTTTTGCTTTGGTTAATTGTGATGGATGCTTTTCTTTTTAAACAGAATAAGTAGAAATAAAGATGAGTTGCATAAGATGGGTAGAAAACAACTGGACTGGATTATGAAAGTTTAATGTGTTTCCATTTATGTTCAAAGATGTAATGTGTATGATTGTTGAGGGCTATTTCTTTTTCAATTTGAATCTTAAGTTTTAAATAATTTATAAAACAGTTCATAGTAGGTGTTTGTTTTCAGTATTTCAGTTCTCCATACCTGGTACTTCTGTTGTCTCTGAATTCAGTTCAGTCGTATTTCTGGACTGGTCTCCTGTCTCACACTCCATCTCAGTCTCTGACTGGTTTCCAGTTTCCGTCATTTCTGTGGACTGGTTCTCAGATGCAGTATCAACATCTTTTTCATCAGAATCACTCCTTGCATCGTTACATTCGAAAAATTCATCCTCACTGGATTCCCCTGTGCTTCCAGTTCTCTGTGCCTGTTTCTCTGTTGGCTTATCAGTGTTACTATTTTTAGAACTGACATTTCCCTTTGAAGAGGACTGACCTGATTGGTGAGTATTTTTAGACGGGCTTCGACTGTGGTCATTCTTTATTGCACTAGCTCCAGATCTATTTATAGATTGGTTGCTATTTATAGCCTCTTCCTGGGACCTTGACCTTGCCACCTGGGATGTTGAGGGGCCCCTAAAAGGGGAACCGGGCTCCCCGGTATAACCGCTGTGTAACTGCTCCCTCTTTTTTCTGTGCTGTATGCAACAATTCAACATCTGAAAGAAGGCAATGTAAACATATCAAAATAATTTACTGATTTACTTTTGAAAGCATTTAAAGAGACATTAAAACTTTTGTAACTAGAGCTTTGTCACAGATGTGACAAATACCCCCACATGCCGCATTGACACAGAATACCATGCTTAATCCTTGAAATGCACTAAGTGACCCCGTGACCTAGTTTTTGACCCGGCATGACCAATATTCGAACTTGACCAAGATATTGTCTAGATACAACTTCTGACCAAGTTTGGTGAAGATCGGACGAAAACCACTTGACTTAGAGAGCGGACACTTAATACAGACCGACCGACAGACAGACAAGTTCACTCCTATATACCCCCCTAAACTTTGTTTGTGGGGGTATAATAACAAAAAGGTAGGTCAATGAAACCAGGGCCCATATTCACCAACCTGTTAACAGGCTTCCACTGGGGATTATGTCATTAACAAAATGTTCTACATGATGAAAGATGTAGAAAGAGGTATTAAATACCAGGTTTGACTCAAAATTAAAGCAATTCATGAATATTCCAACTTTAGGAATATTCTTTATTCTTAGACTTAAGTCAAAGAATTGTTCGGTGAATATGGGCCCAGGATCTATTTTAAATATAACACAAGTTTTGTTTTGTTTTTGGTAATTGTCAGTGAAAGACGTTAGCTTTGTCATAGACTTAACAATAGTCCCTACCAAGTTAATGTTGTCCGAGTAAGCTTTAGTATTTCTTGAGTGGTTTGCATGCTACAGATTTTGGTTTTCACTTTCTCTAAAATCATTGCAATCAAACGTTTTCTCTGCCCTTAAATAAACGCATACTCCCTATGAGGCCCTTAATCCAAATACAGAGTTTCTTCAACATAACTAAAGTACTTCAAGAGTTATCGTTGGATCCAGATTTTTTGCCAAATTCTCACTTATTTCTGTATTGATAGCTAACAATATTTTTGTCAGGACATTATTACTAAAGTACTTTTTTGTAATTGCAGGCACAAAATTTGTTGCAAAATTTTAATTATTTCTGTAACCACAACAACCAATATTTTTTCGGTTATAAAAACTAAAATAAGTGCACATTCCCTTTGTAGACCTCTATCCAAATACTGAGTTTGATCAACTTAGCTTGATTACTTTTTAATCTATAACAGAATTCAGAATTTTTCATACAGGTTTCACTTAATTCTGTAGACATAGCAACCACAATTTTTGTCGGTCCAATAATCGTAAATAACGTGCATATTCAACATGTGGCCGTCTATCCACATATCGTGTTTCATCAAGCTTTAAGTACTATTTGCATTATTTCGGTTTCCAGATTCAGACGGAGAGACAGACATTCGGACAGACTAGGGTTAAACCTGTAGTTTCCTACCGTTTCACAAGTAGAAGACTGATAAAAGAGTAACATTAACCGTGACAAAACGCTTTTTGCATATACCCCAGCCCATCTCAATTCATTAAAGCAGTTAAAATTTGACGGAATTTACTGTAAGTACAGCGGATTTGCAAAGAGAAATTGTCAAAAACAGACAAAATAGGGCAATTACAAATTAACTGTTTAACGATTCTATCTACTAAGCCTTGCTCAGGGAAAACAGGGCTTAATGTGTGTAAAGTGTTTTCCCAGTTAAGCCTGTGAAGTCCACAGGGACGACACTTTCAACCTAAACTTGATTTTCCAAAGAAGAGACATCCTTAAAAAACATACCATAAACAGGGAATGTGTCGTACCTAATTAGCCTGTGTAGACTGCACAGGCTAATCTGGGATGTCATCTTACGAACATGCAGTTAGCCCTGTTTTCCAAGAGTGCAGCTCTAACCCTTTGAGCGCTGGAACCGGATTTTGAAGGCCTTTGCAAACAGTTTGGATCCAGATGAGACGCCACAGAACGTGGCGTCTCATCAGGATCCAAACTGTTTGCTATTTTGATAGTATTCTTTGAAAAAAAATCGAAGAAAATGCTAATTTTAGAAATTTAGCAGACAACATTTTAGCAGACGACAAATTTCCCAGCATGCAAAGGGCTAATGTACTTTTCACAGTCCAGATCATACCTGTAGTTTCTGCTGCAGTATACATGATCCAAGGTTTGGTGGGCCAGCCTCTATCCTGAAAACAGGACAATGTCTAGGGCTGTAGAAAATATATTTAACCACTATTGGAGTTAAAATTGACATATATCAACAGTTTTGTTTTTTTAATACTTGCATAACAGCAACTACAAATGTTTTAATTTGAAAATAATTATACTTTAATCAAGTATAGTTATGTATACAGAACAATTGGCAAACACTATCTTAAAATTATTAATAGTTTCTTTGTGGACATTGACATGCGCATGGGAAGTTTTGCAGTCGTAGTTATGAAGTATTATGAGATTATTAATTTAAATGTACATGTATGCTTGTTCAGCTCCAATTCACTTAGCTGTGCATCAAAATGGACTTCACACATCCATGTACCAAGATGAATTCCACTCACCATTGATTTAAGATGGACTCAACTCATCAACGAATCAAAATGGACTCAACTCATTAATCCATCAAGACTCACCCATGAATCTATAAATCAAGATGGACTCACCCATAAATCAAGATGGACTCACCCATTAATCAAGATGGACTCACCCATAAATCAACATTGACTCACCCATTAATCAAGATGGACTGCTCCCATAAACAAAGATGGACTCACCCATAAATCAAGATGGACTAACCCATAAATCAAGATGCACTCACCCATGAACAAAGATGGACTCGCCCAATAATCACGATGGTACTCACCCTTGAACCACACATGTCAAGATGGACTTCTTCCATTAATCAAGATGGACTCCCCCATAAACCAAGATGAACTCACCCATGAACCAAAATGGACTCACCCTTAAACCAAGATGGCCTCACCTATGAATCAAGATGGATTCACCCATAAACCAGGATGGACTCACCCATAAACCATGATGGAATTACCCATGAATCAAGATCGACTTACCCATGAATCAAGATGGACTCACCCGTGAATCAAGATGGACTGCTCCCATCTGTATCTCATCTCCTCCACAAACTCCTGCCACGTCTGGGCCACAGCCAACACGCCCCCGTGATTGTGGTTCAGCACGCACAGGCAGACAGACATGCGGAATAGCAGACCATCCACCGGGGCAGACTTCAACTGCTTCGGTAACTTTGGTAAATACAAATAAGCATTTCTCTGTAAAAAGAAGGTTTGCATGTGCGTAAAGTGTCGTCCCAGATTAGCCTGTGCAGTCCGCAGTGATTTTCCTTATATTTTAACTAAGAGAACAAGTGATGATTTTGAGAAACACTCTGCCCCCTTTTGAGCAATTTTGAAGCATATATTTGACCTTTGACATTGAAGGATGACCTTGACCTTTCACAACTCAAAATGTGCAGGTCCATGAGATACACATGCATGCCAAATATAAGTTGCTATCTTCAATATTTCAAAAGTTATGACCAAGGTTAAAGTTTTGGGGCAGAACGACAGACAGACAGGCCAAAAACAATGTACCCCCTCTTCTTCGAAGAAGGGGGCATAAAAAGATATAATCTTATATCATTCACTGAAATCTTATTTTCTTTCACCAATAAAATTTTATATTCCACTAAAAAGCATAAATTAAAATAATTTTACAGAACTAAAGCTTGTATTTCTAATGACAAATATCCTGACACTGCACGTTTTATTGTGAAGTAGTAGTCATGATGTACACTGTATTTGCCAAAAGAAATAAATATGTAAAAACCAAACTAATCATGTAATTGAAATTATAAGTTGGAAAAGAGGCATAACTATAATATTTTAACGCAGGATTATTGCATGTGAGCTACTACTCAAAAAGTTTGGAATGTTGTACATTTAAACGTGTAGGAGTGTAGAAATACTTGGTCAAAAGTCAATTGATTAGTTAAAGTACATTAACGCAAGTTTATATGATTTCAATGTCAACATTTAAAACTAACATATGAATATGACCCATGAATGTTAAATAAAATTAATTTAAATTCTTTTTATGGTACCATCAATCAAATATTGTTTACTTCAGTGTTCCTTATTTTTTTAAGTTCATTACAGGGAGTTTTGTTCACTCTTGTTTTCGAAGATGTTTAAATATTTTTTTGTTCAATTATCCAATGGCTACTACCATGTGTGGAGTTTTCTCCCCTGTCTGCCCTTCAGCAGAAGTTTTAGCCTCCACAGCATCTCTTTTAATGCTGTCTGGAAACAGGTACTGGAACACATAGAGAGAAAAGTGTGTCAGTGTTTAATATGGAGACAGTGGAGACTTTACTTTAGCGTGGCTTCGAAAACATAAACAACTAATACCGTATATTCTCTAATAAACGGTCCCAGGGGCCTTTCATTTTCCAAGGGAGGGGGGGGAGAGGCATTTATAAGTAGTCAAGTCAAAATAATAGCATTGCTTGAGATAAACTAGATGATGATAATAATTTATCTATGTAGCTTATTTTTAAAACATTTTGGTCAATTTTTTACCTTATACAAAGGTACATGGACTGTTTAAGCAAACAAAAGCATTATTTTGGTTGTACCTTTCTGCCCAAACCAAACCCCTAGAGTCATCTTAATGATGTCTTCCAATAGTAGGTAATATCCAAAGAAAGCAAGTATCAAACCTGCATAATCTGGTTAACAATATCATACCTGCATAATCTGGTTAACGAGATCCTCAGCCAGGGGCGACTGTTGGGCCCTCTGATTGGTCGGCTTGCTGGGCTGGGTCTTGTACGAGGCCAGGGTGGGGAGGTTGTAGGAGACGGAGGGCTCCGTGAGACGCTGAAGGGCTGCACCGATGTCCCCTGTGGAGTCTGCAAACATGAGATTGGAAGCAATACAGGATTATTTATCGAATGAGTTGCGTTCTATGAAAACGGAGCTTAATGCATGTGCATTGAGTGTCATCCCAAAAGGGCTGTACCAATGTGACCCCCTGTCGATTCTGGCAACAGGAGAGTTGAAACAACACATGATTATTTATCAAATGAGGCTTTGTTTACGACCTTATATTTTCTTGATTCAAGTCGTCTTCCGATACTTGACAGGGTCCATCAGCGTGGCCATGTAGAAAAACAATTTCACTGTAAATTTGTTCTATGGCAAAATAAGAGAGTGTTATGTTGGAATATTTTAGTTGCATTCTTGGAAAATTGGTCTTAATGTATTTGCATAGAGTGTCATCCAAGATAAGCATGTGCAGTCTGCACAGGCTAATCAGGTACAACACTATTTCTGCTTTAATGGTATTTATTGTTTAAAGAAAGTGTCTTCTTTGCAAAAATTCAGTTTAGGCTGGAAGTGTTGTTCTTGATTTATTGATTTAATTTGGGACAACACTTTACCCAAATGCATAAAGATCAGTTTTCCCAGAATGCAACTCAAATATTCTAACATCCCCCTCACTTATAATAACTTGAAATGCTGAAGAGCCAGACTTATGTCCTAAGTCCGGTCAAGGAAGACGACTTGAATCAAGAGAAATTAGGTCCTGGACAAAGTCAAGAGATAGATCCACACATGTAAATCATATTTTATTAATTTGAAATGATATCTAATCATTGCACTAAGATATCATGTGTCTATTTATAGAAACAATAACATGGATTTTGATTGTGAGTTTCAAAAGAGCATAGGAATTTATGTTTGTGATTTCGGTTGACTAGAATTAATAATTCTTGCACGACAGCTTGTGACTCATTTAAACTAAAGTATTTGTGGGAAAACACGCTTTCATCTACCGTATAAAAAAAGGCAGATATCATTCAGATTTGCTAACCCTTTGAGCGCTGGAACCGGATTTTGAAGGCCTTTGCAAACAGTTTGGATCCAGATGAGACGCCACAGAACGTGGCGTCTCATCAGGATCCAAACTGTTTGCTATTCTGATAGTGGTCTTAGAAAAAAAATCGAAGAAAATGCTAATTTTAGAAATTCAGCAGACGACATTTTAGCAGACGATAAATTTCCCAGCATGCAAAGGGTTTAACACATACACTCGCACTTGGTGAGTTTGGAATCCTATACATAATGAAATTCATTGTGTATTCATATGTGAAACATAACAACAATACAACTCTAACTATACTACCGTATTCATAACTCCATTTGAGTATGAGTTGTTTTGGGAATTTACCAACAATTATTTAGTTTCGTTAAGAAACACAAATGAGCCGCGTTCTGTGAAAACTGGGCTTAATGCATGTTCGTAAAGTGTTGTCCCAGATTTGCCTGTGCAGTCCGCACAGGCTAATCAGGGACAACACTTTCCCCTTTTATGGTATTTGCCGTTTAAAGGAAGTCTCTTCTAAGCAAAAATCCAGTTTAGACGGACAGTGTTGTCCCTGATTAGATTGTGCGGACTGCACAGGCTAATCTGGGATGACACTTTACGCACATGCATTAAGCCCAGTTTTCTCAGCATGAGGCTCACATTCTTACCACTGGGCCTCATTTCCTGTGCCAAGTTGCCTAGCAACTGCTCTAAGGTCTCCTTCCGGTGACACAGGGCCAGGAATCGGGTTAGATAATCGCCTGAAGATGGACCATCAAACATACTTATATTCAAAATTATTTAAAGAGAATTCAGAAATAAAGACTTAGAACCATTACACGTGTTTATTCATTTGTTTTGGCCATCCAAAGATGGTACAACAACAACATACAAAGATTTAAGAACATGTTAATAGTGTGTAAAATGTGGAATGAAAAGGCCGTGTTACGTTACTGACTATATGATGATGTCTTAAGGACTCGACTATAGTCAGAGGTCGGGAGGTCTCACATGGCCGAGAGAAAGCCGGGCTGAGCAACAAGAGTTCCCTCTAAATAAAATGCATATATATCAATTTGGCTAGCAACTGTAAATAGTGGGTAACGCAACGACCCAAGAAAACGCAACGCAACACGCAATNAATTGCATTATTTAAAGAGAATTCAGAAATAAAGACTTAGAACCATTACACGTGTTTATTCATTTGTTTTGGCCATCCAAAGATGGTACAACAACAACATACAAAGATTTAAGAACATGTTAATAGTGTGTAAAATGTGGAATGAAAAGGCCGTGTTACGTTACTGACTATATGATGATGTCTTAAGGACTCGACTATAGTCAGAGGTCGGGAGGTCTCACATGGCCGAGAGAAAGCCGGGCTGAGCAACAAGAGTTCCCTCTAAATAAAATGCATATATATCAATTTGGCTAGCAACTGTAAATAGTGGGTAACGCAACGACCCAAGAAAACGCAACGCAACACGCAATGCAACACGCAAAATCCGGGTCGCCAAGTACTGTGGGCGAGTCCCGGGCCAATGTACAGACCACCAGAACGACGCAATGCAACTCGCCCCACGCAATTGGGGTGACGGACAACAGTCAGTGTAGCAAAGTTGAGACACAACATGTGTCGTGCATTAATCCCGACTCATACGCAATATAACCCACAGAATTATATATATAATTACATTATAGTTTATTATTTTCTGCCCAACTGCCTAACCGTAACTCCCTGTTGATTGGCGACACAGAGGAGCCGGTGAGACAAGCCCAATGAAAAATGAAGCCTATAGTGAAACCCTTGATGTTTTTGCCCAACTGTGGTTCCCTCAAACCACCATGATAAACGACTGGTTGTAAGAGGGTGCACAGGTCCAAATGTGAGTACTAGTATACATTAACAGCTCAGTGAAAGTATATTACTGTACCCAGCCCGACTGACTCTCGGCCAATGTAAATTTTCCTTCCCGAAAAACTAAACACGACAAGTAAGCCATAAATTGTTGAGACATGTACAAATAATACACACTTAGAAAAATATAATGTAAAAGTAATGAATGCTTCGCAGTTCATCAAGATTACGAACGTTTAAGTTATTAACACTTTTAGGTGAGGCAAGTACTGGAAGAACCTGACATAGGAATTAACTGATTCAGAGTGACTAACTAATTGTCACAAATCACACTTAGAAAATACAATGTTAAAGTAATGAATGCTTTGCAGTTCATCAAGATTAGGAACATTTGGAATATGCAATGTAAAAATAATGAATGTTTCGCAGTTCATCAAGATTACGAACGTTTAAGTTATTAACACTTTTAGGCGAGGCAAGTCCTGGAAGAACCTGACATAGGAATTAACTGGTTTAGCGTAAATAACAAATTGTAACAAAAGTCCACCACAAATCCAACAAGTAGTTTGTAATAGTTCAAACACAGTGGAAGGTCTGGTCCCATAAGGCCACGAGCGTTTCTTGGATATGGAGAATGTTTGAAATATGTGAAGGCTGTATAGGGTTAAGAACGCGGATGATGACTGTTATTCTATTCATCGAACACCGAGGCATGAACAGGACCGCGTTGGAAGCACTTGCAAAGGCTGTTTGACAGGTAGACCGGTAACCCTGTTGTAGCAGAGTAGACGTTCTTGGTATGGTTTGGCCACGCATATGGAGGACTTTTTCACTCGTTGGGTGAGGTGGAACTTGTTATGAAGCCTTGGTACGACACCGCGGCTCTGAACAGACCAGTATTCCAATTGGTATGTCTGGGTTCTGTAACAACAAAACTAGAGCAGTAATCTGTTTATGGTGTTAACATATAATTGACATAAACCAACCCCAAATTTCATAATAAGTTTCAGTATGCAAGGAGTTGTGTTAACATATGTTGGAACAGTATAACATAAAACTACAAAAATGCAACAAGAAGTCACAAGGATTGTTGATCATGAACATTAAGATTGACTTATTTATATATGCCTGCATTTGCATGTCTTAAGCAAATACAAGATAAAACAGGCAGATCAAAGTAAGTTTATTTAATACAAGGCACAAAGGAGCAAGCTGGGTGGGCTGGGTGGGAATTTCAAACCAAGAAAATGTGTCTGT
>VMBQ01014611.1:4645-17969 GCA_007657795.1 Dreissena rostriformis | reverse complement strand
CATACAGATGGTACAAAAATTACGTTATGATTATGAACTGCCACTCATTACAAGCACTTACAACGATTTAAATTCGGATACTTTATTAATAAATATAGCAATGGCAACTGACCACGCATACAAACATGAGCTTGAATTTATGTTTCAAAGTATGTGTAGCAATTTAGCATCACAGGAAGCATCTGCTTGTATAGCAAGTGGCAGGGAAGTGACTAGTGACGTTATCGACATGTACGAAATGTCTCTAGGATCCAAAGACATCTCGAATCATTTGAGATATGCGTCAATGCTTATATGCACACGTCAGTTTGAACGTGCTTGTGCATTACTGGAAACAATTGAAAATATGATTGCATCAAGTATGATTCAACTCACCGAATTATCCGAACAAAGCATCCATGGCAAAACTAAGTCAGATCAAAGATCACACACGTGTACATCGTCAGAAATATTAATGGAGTATGCACCAAAGATAAAGTTTCCTTTCGTGTTTGTAAAAAGTGAAATATACTGTGTTCCAAAACATCTAATATACGAGATGTACAGGGCCATCACAGAAGATGAAATAAAGTATGTTGAAATACACTGTGCAGATGTTAAAACAGGTAATCTTTATGTTTATAATCTGTTTGAATCCGATGTCATTGCATTCCTGTACTATTTGCAATATCTTTCATCAAATAATAAAGACAAAAAGCTAGTTGCATTCGCAAAGCTTTCAAACTACTGCCAGAGCGAACTACAGAATAGAACGGACGGCAACTTAGCTACAGCACTTAACATGTTGGGTCATGTTGTTGAATTAGAAAACGTTTTACCAGGTGCTTGGGAATTATACAGAATATCCGTTGCTATACAGCCACAATACAATGCAGCTTACTGGCATCTGTTTCGATTATTTGGTAATGTTGTGTACAGTAAATATTGTTAATCATTTGAATTATAGACCGATACCATTGCAAGCACGTGTAGTTCAATAAGTACATTACGTAGAATGTTATGCTCAATTTAGAAATTAAACACCAATATTGCTCACTTAAATATCGTGTCTACGTTAAACTAAACTGTATGAGAAGGCAATATATGAAAGAAATGTACGCATTTGGTTCTAGTATTTGTTTTGCTTCGAACACTTTCGTATTTTTTGTATAACAAAATGTGTTTCTACTCATGAATACATTAGTTAGGTGTATTGCATTTTCTTTTACATAAGACATACATTTTTTTACACTGATATTGTACGTGAACCTAGTTTTCAATTCCTTTTTACTTTGATATTTAGCCCTAACGCGATGGCTTTTTTAATCGGTTCTCTTCGGTGCAAGAACTGAAACCAAAATCAGAGGCTTAACTGACGACAAATGCATATATATTTTGGATTAACCGTTTACAAAGGTGCAGTATCATTGTTCATGAACGTTGTGTATTATATCTTAAATCAAGTAGCTCTAAATGTATCGTTATTTTTTGTCATAAATGTTTGCCTTGTGATATGCTGTAACGTGAAATGTTGTGTGTACTCACAGATTTCCGTTTGTATTTTGACAAATAAACATGAAAGGACAAACGTGAATATTCAGAGCTCTCCGCTTACTTTTTTAAATTGTAATTTATGAATTTGTGAATCAAGGAACTGTTTTTTGAATATTGCAAATGAATGGCGAACGTTGATAGTGTTTTGTGTAAAAATATAGAAAACATATTTGATATTGTCTGTTTATGTTTCGGTTTCAAAACTTTTCATCAAAGAAAGTAAACAAATAATCGGAGCATCCTACTATTAATAGATGTTAAATGTCACTGCTTTTGTCAAATTCTATTTTGGGAACTTACAAACCATATTAGGCTAAAAGTACATACATCAAGATAAAGTCCGAGGCATCACAAAAACAACTAAACAATCATAAATGTCTTACTATCTGATAAAACCGTGTTTATATAGCATTATGTTCACTTACAACATTCGATATATTGTGTAGAAAAATGTCTCTGTAAAATATGTCTTCTTGCGATGACATGTGTTTTACTTTCACTTCCAAAAAGTATACATGTTTTGCACTTCTTTGTTTGTATGCATTTTAGTTTTGATTTGTCTGAGTCATCCACTGTTAAAAAGAGAGTAAATTATGTCGGTAAGTTGAATAAGTTTCCATTGTGTCTACCTTTGACCGCTCCATTGTTATGTATGTTAAACCGTGTAGTGTTTCAGCAACATCACCCTTCATATTACACTCTGGAAAAAATGCTAGAAATTGGAATCAGAGTTTTGTTTTGCTGTCTGCAATCTAATCGATATATACATTACTGATATGTCTTGATGTCTAATGTCCAATTGCTAAAATGCGCGCACACACAGGTAGAGTTTCCTTTCTAATTTTACCTGTAATGTTCTACTATGGCAAATTGAAACAGAAAGTTACGTTAAAACTAAGCAACAAATCGACCGTGAAAGCGATACTTTACCTGGTTTAAACTTTAAACTACCCATAAGTTTATGCAGTGACAGAATTACCGTTTATATCTGATGTGGGATAACTGAAACGATACAGTGCAAGATAAGTTGAAATGTTTTTGGATTACATAGGATTAATTGATACGGACTGAATATGTATGTAAAAATGTAACATTTTCAGAAACATATTTAAACATATCAAACTCGATGATGATACTAACAGCTCTCAATCGTGATACATCGACTATCTCCGGAAACTTCGTAAGATAGATCTTGTTTCTATTAAGAGCCATCTTGGCTTGAGACACCCAACGCGTGATCCGTCTCTTAAATTGTTATAAGGCTGTATTTGACGCGCGTGGAACTATCGCTAAATGGTCTGCCGAAATGTTGATAAACAGAGCATTTCATTATATGTTCATTTACATCATGTGCATTTGGATCTATTATGCAAACGGTTTACTTTTCCGATATTATTTCGGTACGTTCAAGACGAAAGTGAAACTGAATTGAATACATTACGCGAAGTAAACACTATGACCATTTACTGACTTCATCCGAAAAATACGAACTTGTCAAGTTGTGTAAATACATAAAGGAAACATTTCTAATTCACAATTCATTGATCAATACAACCACATAACCGTTTTTACTTACACAATCTTTCTGTCATTTAAAGACTATGTTTTGAATGTTTATTATTTGCATATATTTTATTTGTATTGAACTCAAATGTATTGGAAACGTGCCACAATTACTTATATATTATATGTATTAGGACGATGTACTTATGTATAAATCTAAATAAAATGTCTGTTCTGTTCTGTTTGCTAAATGTTTGTTCCATTTGAGGAAGATAATCGAACAGAGACAATGGAGTATTTACGCAATACAGACTATAATTGTCCATGGTTGTACTGGCTAAAAAGATAGAAGATCACATGTTATATATAAACAAGTTTAAATCAAATTAATGACTTAATATTACTATTTATTTATGTATTTTCTATAATTATGTATATTTATTTGTATATTACAATTTTGCTGTCAATATTAAAAGGGTATAATCAATTAATACTGTGTGCGTTATTATTATTTAAAATAAATAGAATTTATAATTATCATTAGTATTCATTGAACAGTTTATATGTACATTCCAAGAGTTTATTTCACATACCGTGACAGTTTCGATCCACCATTGATGAATCTTCATCAGACTGTGACTTCGCGGGAAGTGAACGTCACAGGGCGGGCTTACTGCCGGACTGGTTCCCAGCAGTAAACAACGGACTGTAGATTGGGCTCAGTTGATAGCCCCCCTCTTCCCTGTTCATCATCTGTCTCTCCTTAGCTATCGCTGCCGATTCCCTAAGTTTTCTGAGTGCGGTGTTATTTTTGCTATCCATAACTTTCACCCCCTCCCAGTCAATGACATTCTGTTGTTTCTGATTGTTTCTTTCCAGACCGCGTGAAAACTTGTGGGCTGTTCTTTGCGTCTTTTGTGTGCTCATTGATCCGAGTACCAAGTTTGCGACCTGTTTCTCCTATGTACACAGTTTCACAATTCTTGCACGGAATTTGGTATACACAGTCGCACACCTCTTCCGTCAGCGTCTTGTCCTTAGGGTATACAATAAAACGTCTGAGAGTGCTGTGTGGTCGCATTGCTACACCTATGTTGTGCTTTCTGTAGACTCGCGCCAGCGCCTCAGATACATTTTTCACATAGGGAATAACTACCATACCCTTCGACTTGTTCTTGGTTTTATCCCTTTCTTTCCTCCTTTTACCCTTCTCCTCCTGTTTTTCTGATATCTTCGTTTCAGTGTCTTTTATCACTTTGTTTATTGTCCATTGTGGATATCCACACACTTTCACTATCGTAAAACATCTGTCAACTAGAGTTCTTACCACGATCAATTTGTGAGATAACGGGTGGTGGGAGTCGAATTGAAGATATTGATCTGTATGGGTAGGTGACCTGTAAACCAAGAGCTTCACCGATCCGTCCTCATTTCTCACTATCAAAGAGTCCAGAAATGGTATCGTGTCCTCAACTTCCTCCTCATTTGTAAATTTGATACTGCCTGTAGTATCCACTGTGTTCAAGTGCTCAGTCAACTGATTCACATACCCTTTCTTCACGATCTCCAGAATATCATCAGCATATATCTTCCAAAGTTTAGGGGCGCATGTTATGGGAGATGTTGCAATGGCCTGCTGTTCTAGCCACTCCATAAACAGATTCGCTACTATGGGACTCACTGGTGAACCCATCGCCGTACCAAACTTTTGGTGAAAACTTTCCCCGCGAACCTGGAAATATGTGGTGGTCAAGATAAATTTCAAAAGGTCCATAATATCATTCACTTCTAAGATGGTTCTCGGTTTCAAAGTAGTATCAGAAAGGAGCCGTTATTCAATGATTTCAATAGTTTTGTCAATAGGAGTGTTCGTAAACTACGACACAACATCATGTGAATTTAATATTTCATCATTTTCTATCATGATTTCATTGACATGCATTCACTGAAATGTTTTGAGTTTTTAACATGCTGGTCGGTCTTACCTACGAGAGGCCCCAGAATGTCTGCTAACGCTCTGGACGTGCTATATCCAAAAGATCTCGTGTAGTTTACGATCGGGCGTAGCGGGGTGTTCTTTTGGTGTATTTTAGGTGTACAGTACATTTTTGGAACATTTTTAGCAGTGGGGTATAGCTCATCGTATTCCTCTTTTTTCAGCTTGTTTTCAATATTCAATCTTTGTAAGATGGAAACTAATTTTCGTTTGTACTTCGCTTTCGGGTCCTTTGGTAATTTTTCATAAGTCCGGTCATCACTGAGCATTTCCAACACTTTCTTTTCGGAGTCATTTTTTATCGAGAACGACTGTGGCCCGGCCCTTGTATGCAGGGAGAACCAAAATATCTTTATCCTTACTTAAGTCTTTGATGACTTGCTTTTCCTCTTTCTTAAGATTCGACGGGGGCAACTTAGCACTCTTAATTATACCAGTGACTTCCAAACGCAACGTGTCTGCTTCCTTGCTCAAGTTCCACGTGGCTTGTTCCGTTGCAACTACAATATCATTTACCGGTATGGAGTCCGGGGTTATGCATAATTTAATCCTTTAGAAAGTACATTACGTTCTGATTTAGTTAATTTACGACTAGATAGATTTATTACCCATTTGTCTTGATGTTTCTCGTTTTTATTGTATTCACAAGCGTTTTTTCTTTTCAATCCAGCTCTTTAACTTATCCTGGTGACGCCATTTTGTTTGTTTATGTGTACTCTCGTAAACTTTCGCAAGGTGAACGCGTACTATTTCTGAGCGGTCGCTAGGCAACTGGAGGAATAACTCTTTTTCTAATTCTATTTTTGTTTTATTTAGATCCAATAATTTATTATAAGAAATCCTTATCCTTTCACGTACTAAATCCGTACTTAACTCTTGGAATGTACATATAAACTGTTCAATAATTACCAAAAACATTCCTGATGAACTTCTTTCGAGATATAAGTATTTATAATATAATATAATTTATTTATTGTATTCATTAACATTAATAATATATCATATTTGCTTGATTTGAAAAAATTATATAATAATCAGTGTGTTTGTATTTAATCATAGTTGTAAAATAATAATGCTTCAAGAATAAAAAGTTCGCAAATGATTCTTGTAAAGTACTAAACAGGTATAAACACATAACATGCTTGAGTGAAACTACTTTATTGATTATAAGTTGCATATTGCTCACATCTACACCGATCGTTCACTTCAAAAACAATGTTATACACTGCATAATTAATATCATTAGTTTGCATAAAAATAGCGTTACTTTATGGTTATTATTTCCTTTTCACTTAATTATTACCACTCATTGTTCAGTGCCCAACACAACCTTTTTAAAGTAAAAAAAAATATTTTAGATAACGTTGATAGGAACGAGTCATGTATGTTAAGCACACGTTTGATACATACTTTTTTATAAATGATAATTGCATTTAAAAACATTTAAAACGGTTTTAGCCGTTATGTCCCTTTATAAAGATATCGTCGTTTTGCATGAACTAAAAAAACAGCACAGGGCATTATGTGATACAACGTAGTATAGTGAAACTTCAAGGCACTGTTAAAAGTATAAAAAAAAGATATTGCAATCGAACAGCTTTGATCTTTTAATGTTTTCAGTATACGTGTCTTTGTAGAATTTTTACTTTATCTGCAATGTAAAGGCCTACAATACGCGCTGTTATCTTTGAATAAATTCCATAACCATCGTTACACAAATAATAGGATAGTATTTCACATTTATAGATATATTTATTTGTTATTGATAAGTTGCACTTTTGTTTCAGAATCTGTTCAAATCGTTCATAAAAAAGAGAAAAACTTACAACAACCATATACGTAAAATAAACACAAAGAACATGCAAATGGAGATAGAAGATCTGAAACGATGTTCTAAAGAACTAGCACAGGTAATGGACGATATTGGAATAAATGAAAAAAATGTATCTTTATGACGGCACTTCAGTCTTCTAATGGATAGATGTATGTGTATCATTGTGTATCATTGAGAACAAAATGCATCGCAAAGTGTTCACGTTTGGTAGTCAAAGCGAAGGCTCCACGACCATTGGTATGCAGTCAGACACCGACAGACTTGTGTATGATGCACAAGAACTCGCATGTGTTCACTTGTCGGATTTTCAAGATTTAAAAAATGTATATTTGGTCATAAAAGAACCAATGTCTTTACCACAATGTTGCTGCCTACAGGTCGTTGGAAGATTGAAGAACAACACATATTCTCATGTGAGTGGGGACTTAATAGCTGACCCACAATGCATTGGAAATAAGTTATTGATCGATCAAAAGGGCCGACTGTTGTTAAATTCAATGTTTGAATTAAACATCTTTTTATAACAATTGCAAAAATTTACGTTATTTAGAGTGCGACAACATGGACCTGCAGTCACAGCTGATAAAGATAAAGAGACCGTCATTGCAATACGCTGCATACATTTACCGGATATCCATTGGCCCAGACAAGGAACGCTTACGAAGGCAGAACAATGTGAAGTGTGTATGGTTGATCCCGGAGTTCAAGTGCATATATTTGGTTACGATGATAATCGTGAATTAGCTTCATTTAACTACAATACCAAATTTAGTATGTTGAATCTCAGTTTCGAATGTCAACTAACATGACTGAGCGTTTACTGATGTTGGGCCCTAATATCGTACAGATGAAGGCGTACATAATAACAAAAATGATTCGCAAAGAGTTTTTGAATCCACTAGTCGATGAACGCTTGAGTACATTTCACATGAAAACGGCTCTTTTGTTTACGGTTGAGCGATTTCCGGAGGACATATGGCGAGATGGCAATCTTGTGCAGTGTGCAATATACTGTCTAAAGACACTCAACCATTTTTTTTAAACGCTACTACCCACATTACACCATCAACTCTGTCAATTTGTTCGCAGACAAACTTAAGGTGAATGAAGTTCAGATTGTGAGAGACAAAGTTACAGAGATGATTAACTCGGGCTTAAGTTGTGTTCGAATGTAATGCATGGTTCACGTAGAAAAGAGATTAAGAAAGAGTGAGGTAGAATTAAAACATCGTTTCTGGCGCAAAAATCATGTTGCAATCATCAAAAACATGGTATCAGGGTTACATGCATTACAAATAACAGCAAGTGTTCAAAGCTATAAAATGTGGGCTTTAGCTATTTATTCAGCCTTGACAACTGAACACGAATATATAAATGAGCTTGAAATTATTTATCAACGCGTTTGTAGCACAATGGCATCACGGGAAGCATCCACGTGTATCGCCAATGGCGGGGAAGTGACTAGTAACATTATCAACATGTACGAAACATCTCTTAGATCAACAGCCCTCTCGCATCATTTAAGGTTTGCTTCAATGCTAGTGAACACACATCAGTTTGAACGTGCTATCGGAGTACTTAACACAATCACACCTTCAATTACACTTGAAGCGGTAGATGTATAGAAACAATGCTTCATGTCGAACGTACATCAGATAATGGACATAACAGGAGTACACCGTCAGAAACACTGATGTATTTTGCAGGAATATTTGTGCTTCCACTCTTTTTTAAGACATGAAATAAACTGTGTGCCAAGCCATCTTATATAAGAAATGTTCAGAACCATCACAGAAGATAAAATCAAAGATGCAGATTTTAGATCATCAAGTCGGAATGTGTGCCATGCATTTGAATCCGATGTCACATCATTCTTCTAGTTTTTGCAATACCTGTCATCAACGAATGAAGAGATAAATCGCCAAGCCTTAGCGGGGCTTTTGGACTACTGCGAGAGTAAATTAAAAAATAAAAATAATGGACCCAGTAATAACATAACTTAACATAGCTACAGAACTTTACATGTTAGGTCATGTCCATGAATTAGAAGGTAACTTACCAATGCATGGATAATATACAGAAAATCAGTATCAATAAAGCCACGTTACAATGCAGCTTATTGGCATCTTTTTCGAATATTCGGACAAAATGTGTATTGTGAATTTTAATTAGTGACCAATAAACCAGCAAACACAGTACATTTATATCTAAATACACTTTATAGTACTAATTGAACAGTAAATAGAATGATGACGACAAATATGTACGCTAAATGTGCGTACGTGTTTTTTTACAAACGTTTCTTTGTTATATGAAATGAATATTACAGTTGATATTTTTTAATGGTGTATTGCATTTGTAACTTTATGACATTACATATATATACATTACATTATATATTGTTTACACAGATCATGTACGTATATTTTGTTTTACATCGTGAATAGTTTAACATTGAGAATGAATGTATATTTTATTATAATACATACATTTAATGTCTTTTAAATGTACGAAAACTATGCGTATAATTTGCGACGCATATAATGTTGTCGTTGCATGCCAGGAGTTTTATTAAACCTTGTAATGACTTAAATTCTTTACAAGCCTCCTCGGCGACATCAAAACGAGAATAAACTTAAATGACTTTAATTATTTTCTTTCAGTTCAACCTCACTATTTTTGGCTTAGTAATAACTTAATTAAAACTTAAATTTTCGGTTCGGTATATTTGTCAGTATATTTGTAGCATAGTTTTGAAAAGCCATGATGATATTTTACTCAGAATCATTGAAAAGTGTTCGTGTCAAACTATCTTATCATACCCGATTTACCCAACCCACTGTTTTATTCATAGTATGACCGCGATAAATATGTCCATACTATATTGCTTATTTGGTGACTGTACTTCCCATACATACAATTGTATTCAATCATCTCGTAAATTATCAGGTTTCAGTTACTTGTGCCAATGAAATTTCTGTTAATAAAACAAAATAAGAATATTTCTATAATTGTATCAATGTTCCACGTTTAGACAGGTTTTCTTCAGGTAACTTTTCGCAACGTCTTTTTTTCTGCGTTGGTACATGATACCCAGGTAGTTTAAGACAGAAATATAACTGCCGTGTTTCAAACAAGATATGTAATATGAAATTTAAAACCATAAGTGAGATATGTTCGGTAAGGCATCCTATATTCCGATTAAACCTCTCAAGCTTTGCATGGTCAGTTTCAAGGCGTTGACCATAGCTTTTTTTTTAATTAAGTGTTAATCTCTTTCTTGTGTTGATTATGTTTATAGAGTTTCATGTATCATGTATTCAATAATTTGAAATACGCTTTAGGAGACGTTTGTTTTGCAAACTCTGATCAGGTCTTTATGTGTTTTGCGCTCATTTATACGATATCACCTTTAAGGTTAATGGCAAAAATAAAATATAACTTGTTATTGTCATTTTAGGGCTCATTTAAGCTTAAAATAACCATGCTCTAAAATATTTGCAATACTCGCGGCATTTCCTGAGGTTTACTTAACTTGTGTCGTGGTCGAAGCGTTGTACGTTTAAGTGTATTAATCGATATTTTAGCGATTGATTTTTTTCTCTTTGGTTAAAGTACGGCAGCCAAAAAAGTTAAAAACAATTCACTGGGGCTGTACCTACGACACATTCATGTCTATGCATTTTACAATTATACAGTATCGTTGTGTATCATCGTTGTATACTTGTTCATGTTCGGTGATACCAGTTTTTATTAATGTTATGATTATAGTTAGTGTTCTTTTATTAACGTTTCGGACAAGAAAACGAATTATCTCCGAATAGAGTTCAATAATTTGTTATATTGTATTCTGTGTTCATGACTGTTTATATTTTAACACCGGTTTCAGTTTCTATCTGTGACGATGGCCAATTTAAGTCGACATGCTTGTACATTTCATAGGAAGCTAAAATTAATGACAAATTGACAAAATAAAGGTAAGAACATAATATAACTTATTCATGAATTGATATTTCTACTGTTATGTAATTTTGGTAAACACTAACACATGAAAATGTAATAAATTAAACGTTGCACCTATGTGTAGTTTACATAAACATTTATGATTTCATAGTATACAAATACAGTATGTTAAAGGCTGTGAAGCATGTGTTTGTATTTTGTAAAAAGATTGTTGTTTACGGAGCACATCGCCATTTGTTATAGCCAGTCGGATACAATATGTACTCATAAACAAGTTTTATGAAATATTTATATCAACAGGGTAGACACTTTGTTTAGCATCATCAACAGTTAAATGCATGATGGAATGTGTTCCCAAACTTCTCACCAACAAAGTGTCTCTTTTTCCAACGCATAGTCCCCTTTGTTCATATATGGATTTATATGCGACGAGTATGACATCATCATTCCCAACGGCATAACAGAATTTAGCATATGCGAAAAGATCAGCCATGCCATGGGTGTTCTTTAAAACGATAAATGTTCATCTATTTTCACTAATAGTTCGTGCCTTCGGTAAAAAAGCCACGACGCAAACGTACCGACTCTGTGCAATCTGCTGCCATCATCCGCGCTGGACGCAAATCATGAGAACAGCTGGCCAACATCGTATACTTGTGCAACCTGCATACCGAATCTACATATTTGTATTATAAATGGCTACAAGGTTCCCATAATCCAATCCGGTGAAGAAAGCTTCCTAATTGTCTTCGCACGTTTATTGTAGATGATTTTACACATTTAGCTCCATTGTTCGTTTTGATGACATAGTATTTTCCTGCACAATATATATACATCAGCATGTTGTTACCTTTCAAATGTCATTCTTTTACCGAATGTTCAACTTTACCAATCTTCTATCTTTAACAATCACATGATCGTAGTATAACCCTTCCCCCTACCGTATCATTGAAAATGCCATAACTGCTTTCAAGACTCTTTGCCACTTTACGATAGTTCCAAATGCACATAAAGGTAAAGTGATGAATATCATATTTCTACCAAAATTGTAAACTTTAAGCGCATTGCAACACTCTAGACTTCCAATTTTTCAATATCTTTATGATTTCCATATACATAACATTCATTTATTTCATTAATAAATGCGCTGTTTTATTTATCACATTCATTAAGAGGTAAATTGAAATATAGATTTTAACGATGAGATGATTTGTACAACTTCTACAAAAACGTTCAATGCAAGTATTCTTTATGTGTTTAAAAATGTTTCATGTTATAATAAAAGCCTGGTAAGTTAATTCACTTTAATAAACATTAAAACTGAAAATAACCCTTATCACCAATTAGCTGTTAATAGTTAACAGTGAAAGGTTGTACTGTACCATCAATGATTAACATCCAAGCAATGATTTGACTGCTATCGAGCGTTTTTTTGTAATTGAAGTAACAATAAACCGCGTGGTAAAAATCAAATTGAAACCGTGTTAAATAACATATGACTATAAACAAAATTGGACCTTTAATTTTTAATAATAACACATAACGGCTTTGTGAGCGGGAGATAAGGTCGCGGCTATATGGAAATCATTGTCGTGTCGGCCCGTCCGCGTGTCGGTCTATCCGTATGTCGGTATGTAAGGCTAGCAAGACGCAGGATTAAAATACTTGGCACAAAAAGTCACCTATATGGAATAGTGTGTCGTGCGCAAGAACCACCTAGCAACCTTCAAAAGCAGGAGTATACGGGGTGGAGGTCAGCACGGAGATCATGGTGAACGGCACGACCAACACCAGTGCAAACATCACCATGAACGGCGAAAAGCTGGCAGAAGTGACCAGCTTCAATAAATTGGGAGCATCCCTATCCAAGGATGGTACCAATACAGCTGAGGTCCGAATAAAGATTGCCACGGCAACCGCCAGACTGAGCAGGTTGTTGATGAGCAGTTCCATCAGCTTTCCCACCATGTAAGGCTCTATAAGTCCCTCATCCTACTGTACGGCTGCGAAACCTAGACGCCTCACGCGTATGCATCACGCAGGATGCATACCTTTAAACACACATGTCTCCGAAGACTTCTCCGCATCTCCTACATTGAGCACAATACCAAAGAGTACGTCCGGAACATGACTGCAACACTTGTTGGCCCACAAGAGCCCCTTCTGGCGACCGTCAAACGACGAAAGCTGGGTTGGTTTGGGCACGTCGCCAGGCAAGACGCTCTTTGCAAGACTGTTCTCCAGGACACGCTAGAGGGAGGTCTCCGTCAAGGCCGTCAGAACAAAAGCATGATGGACAATGTGAAAAAAAGAATATCTTTCCCCATTGATAAATTACTCTCAGCAGCAGACAACAGACCTTACTGGACGAAGATTTATGTATCGTCGTCACTCATTTCCTCCCAGTGTCAGACCGGTCAAGGGGATGATGATGATGGTGATTATGATGATGATAATGATGATGATGATGATGATGACGACGACGACGACGACGA
>VMBQ01014607.1:0-14296 GCA_007657795.1 Dreissena rostriformis | reverse complement strand
GATTTAGAAACAAATGCTTCAAAATTGAGGATAAAAGTGTTTTTTAATATTATATGTTCCTAGGTTCAAATTATAGAGCTGGATTGAAGATGAACCAAATGTTGAAATCTAAAAGGAAATGTGTTGTTTTTTTAACCTTCAATTGTGAACTTTTGAAGTCCCATTTGGGAAAAATATACCGGTATACGTTTTTCCATTGGGAATGGGGCTGGATCAGGCCCGTACCCAGGCCAAGGGCCCCCCAGCTGGCTGTCGAAATATGATTTTTTTGTTTAAATAATGGGCCCACTGCAATTTTTTCTCTCATGAAAGGTCCAACAGTACACTTTCCCTAAATAGACAATCCCAGAATCGATTAATTGACCGCCGCCATATTGGTTATCATGTGGCCCACTACAGAAGACCGGTACTCAAGAATTAGGCAGATTACAGTGTAATCATAGCGTACACCCGCTTTATTCCAATAAACAGTATTTTATAACTTCGGACAGTTAGATTGCAAACAAGTCAAACATGAAACAAAGTTTTGATATGTATCACAGTGTTAATCAATAGAAGTTAATAAGAAATATACACGATATATTCATAAAAAATGTGTCTCTGCAACACTATTCAGGGACAATACGTTATGTTTAAGGCCGAGTTAGTTTTTTTTTAATAATACCTACCAAGGATAATTATAAACTTTGTGATTTTAGCATAAATAGTGCTGGAGATATTAATTAGCGAAATTTTGAATGATTTAAGTCCGAAGTAGACAATTTTATTGAAAAGAAGATGTCTGCCTTTGTTTAAAACATTATTATTTCTTTATAAATACTCATACAGTTCCAGATACTAATTAAGAAACTTTACAANAAAAGTGTCACCGACGTAAATTATATTCACACCAATTCCACGATTTATCCATTTATTTTAAGTTACAAAACCTCGTAATTATAACTGGTGCACTTTTGAAAATAAAAGAATTGGACATAATTGAACAAGTGTAATAATATTATTAATTACCTGGGTACAAAGCAATTGGAAAGTTGTCTATGGGGCGGAGGCTAACGGAAATTAACTCATGCATTCTAACATTCTATTACCCATTTCTGTTATTTAAAGTTCATGTCTACAGTTTTTACCAACTTACATCTTCAAAGCTGTTCGCAACAAGCATAAGACAGAAAAAGGTCGAAATATTTCGTTTTCCTCGTATTAAAAGTGAATTTAATGATAAACGCCTAAATTTGACTTTTTGCAGGATGCGAAGTATGTCAAATGGCTCAGTGTTATTATATTTCATTAAAATGTGATGCATTTGTTTGGAATAAAGTGACCTTCCCAGCAAACAGCGGTCTCATACTTGCTGTTATCGACATAGTTAAACTTACTATTTATTAGTTCATCCACACCTTATTTAGACAATTTACTTGTACAGTTTTTATATCATAGTCCTCTACTTCAAAAGGAGTACAATTGCGGTTATCTCTACCACAAATGTCTTCCTATATTCAAAGAAAATCAGGATTATTAGAGTCAGCATCCTGGGCAAGATCCCTTTGCATTTTAAGGCAATGAATACGTTTAGTTTTCTTAACACTCTTATCAAATTGGTGCAACACATTATCAGTGTGGCCATACCGAGTGGTCCGTGAAGTAATTTTGGCTAGCACGTCAAGTAGAAAATTGTGAACATTGCCTCCGCTAAGAAACTTCAAATCCACGTAAGTATCTTATTATTTACTCTTTTTTGACGAAATAAAGCGCAGGCTAAGGGTAAAGTTGAGCACAATTCCCGGTTATATAAATATTTGACACCAGATGAGTAGTCTATCAATCGAGGCAAATTCCCAGATTTTACGTTACAATGCACGCAAGCACGACAAGCACATTTTAAATCTTCCAAAATATCCGTTTTATATTCCTTTTAACAGTGCATTCATATATGCGGACGTGAATAATTCCATATAAAATGTGTTTTGTCCGAAAAAAATATCAGAAAACACCATCTAATGACATTTCCAATGTACACCAACAACTTGGCTAATACGACAAGCAACGAAATTCACGGCAAGCACGACAAGTCGATATTCGGCTAATACGACCAGTTGTTATAAATTATGTTTCTGAAGCCTTGTTATTGTCGAGTTAATAACAAAATATAATTCGTGTACGTGTAGGATACATTTAATTTTTATGCCTATGCATTATTACAGGTGAAATGCACACAGAGACGCAAAGAATTATGTATGTCGTTATTGTGGCAAAGACTTCGCAACGCAAGCAGATTTGGGTGCCCACTCGACCAGGAAAGAGCGCACTCGAGAGATCGAGTGTGAGATATGTGAACACAAGACAAGTACTCGGGCTCATATGCGAGAACATATGAAGACACATAGTGAAGAAAAACACATGCCTGCAGATTGCGCAAAGCCGCCTACAAACATATCAGCTCACTTTGTAGGCACTACGGGCAGAAACACAAATGACGTGTTAAACGTGTTTTGTTCTCAACTCACATGTGTTCATGAGTGAAAGTTAACGGTTTGCCGTTATTATTTTCATGCAGTTTTTATGCTTTACATTTTTGTTACTGTTGTAAGATTGTTCTCCCAGACCTTAAATACCACCTGCAACATTCTGAAATACTTGGTAGTTCCGTATTACTACTACACCTCAAACTCACGTCTACATTTACACTGATGTACAGTTAAGGGCCCGGTTGCCAGGTCTTTAAACCTTTACCTGGCGAGTAAACTAACAGTCGCTATTTTTTATGCAATTATAAACATAAAAACATGATTAAATTCCTTAAGCTTAAGTTTTGTATTTTAATTAGTTTATTAAAAATTTAACATTTTGTTTATTTTATTGAATTTGCATTTAAAGTTAACAGGGGTGTTATTCTTAACGATTGTTAATGTTTTCAAGTCTGCTAAACCGCATAATGTGACGTATGTGCTACATACGCGCGTTTTGTTTTGTATAAGAAATGAAATTCACCTGTCTGTGATTTACCCGTGCTTTAATAGTTGTGATAATAGCTTTATCATCAAATCTCAGTCATAATTATAATCTGATGCTTATGTGTTCATACCATGTTTTTTATAAAAGTCATTTACTTGTTGCGTTTCTTTAAAAAAAAAAGTATTTTATTTTTTGTTAACGCTACTGTTATATTGTTGCAATTGTGATGTACGTGTGATTTTATGGTGCCATTTAATATCGTTTCATGTATTAAAATTTATAATAAAACGTTCAATGCGTAGTGTTCATTTCTTAAACAAAATGAATGAAAACAAATCGGTTCAAAATGTTTGCAAAATCAGTGTAATTAATAATCACAAAGAGGGGGCAAATCTTCGTTACTCGTTAACTGCATGGAGCAAATCTCACGAAAAAAAGCAAAGGCAAATGAGCATTTGCGTTACATTAAAGTACAGGTTTAGACATTTTAAGAGGTATAAAAACAACGCTTGATTCAATGCTGGTCAAAGCTTTAATTAATTATTTGCAACCAATTGTGATCTGATTTACAAAGGCGACAAAAACACCTAACTTTAACATTTATTTGACTGAGGTAAATATTCAGCACTTCTATTAAATTAAATCCTGGTATTCATTTAAAACACACATAATGCGCATGAATAATTATATTTAATTTTCTGTGTTATCTCAAGTCCAGCTACTTGATTGCAATCCCTCTAAAACAAGGAATTTTACAGAAAGGGGGTATCTGATTAAATTTCTTTCATGTCGAGTCCAAGTCTATAAGTAGGTAACAAATTGCTCTCGTTTCTACTCTATGTAACTTTTCAGTAATTTAATATTGTTTATATAGTAGCATAACACCACTAGAAGAGTGTATTTTTTTTAGCGTCCCTCGTTATTTCAGTATAATTGAAACAATTCATTAATGCAAAATTACTGATATTGTAAACTATCTGTTAGCTCTATTACAGATCACAATAATGTTACAATTGTCATAGGAGCGTTAATAGTTAAACAACCAATTTTAGTGCATAACAACCATATTCATTTATAAACCAAAAAAAAACTGACTAAAACTGAGTGAGTGTACAAATACTTAACGAAATGTATACACAGAATCTGGCTTAAAAAAACTGCAAGCAAGAATGAAGTTGTGAAAACTTATATAAGGGAACTAACCATAACAGTATTGTGAATTGAAGAATGTGATTATACTCCCTTGTTAACAGCACAGTATCGTGTGTATCTGAATAATTTGCGCTCTATCGTTTTAATTTCAACATCAAGTTTTGTTAGTAAATCCCAGGCAAATTTCTGTATTTATTGCTAGTTTAAAAGATAAACAATAGAAGACCTTGTATTTTAGTGGTGGAAGTGTTTTCATGAACATATATACTGGTAATGATTTGCCGGTACACCAAGATATTAGGCCAGTATTGGATTTAATGAATTATTTTTTATACTTTAAAACAGTTTAACCAAGATACTTGGCATGTTTCCATTGTTTTGGTTTAATCGAGTTTATATATAACTGTCTATATAAGAAGGTATTATGCCGATTATTGNTGGAATATCTTACAAATGATGGGTGAAATCTCTTTGTGAAGTTCTTTAAGTATCCGTGGTAAAATCTGGTCTGGGCCGGATGCTTTACTGGGGCAGAGACAACTCAAGAGTTTATCCACACCTTCTTCTGTAATAGTTATCGAGTGCATTTGAGACTTCACCTTGTTTATAAGGGTGCTGCAGGCCTGCCTCAGGCTATGGGGCTGGGGCCAAGAGAAAACAGATTCAAACTGTCTATTTAGGATGTTGGCTTTGTCAGTAGGTTTTGTGTGGGTGATACCTTCTGACTTGAGTGGTGACACTCCGAAGTTTTCGGATTTGTTGTGTTTGACAAAACTATATTTTTTTTTTGCTTCTACCTGGTTGTGAGTCACCATCAAAGATAACCGTTTCTAGGTAATGCCCATAGAACTTCCTTATTTGGCTGTGGATGGAGGCCTTTATGGTTTCGAACTGGGATGTTAACTTTTGGTCTGCAGACTTTATTTTTGATTTGTTGGTATAATCTGTCTCTACGTCTGACGAGTCTAATAATTGATGGGGTGATCCATGGCAAGTCTTTGTCTGGTCTTTGTCGTTTGTGTCGGGATATGGGTTTCACATAGATGGTTAAGTTTAACTTTAAAGTCCGTCCAAGCAGTGTCGGGGTTTGTATAATTAGTAGTTAGAAACTCCATACGACATTTTTCAATATCTTGTTTTAGCTGTGACCAATTAGCACGTTTGTAAAATGGGATTTTTCTTTCAGGTTGGAGTTTACGACCTTTGTTGATTTGTATTTCATGAAAAACTATGTCGTGGTCGGAAGTGGCAAGACTTGGTAGTGTTTTTACGGTACAGATCGCTGATGGCAGATTGGTTAGAAATAGGTCGAGGATATTCAATTTTCTAGTGGGGATTTTGACTACGTTTTGAAGGTTATAGGTGACCATGTTTTCTAAAAAATCTTCATACAATTCCCTGTGTTTGTAGGTAGGCTTAAGGGATTCGTCTGTCCAGCCAATATCAGGAAAGTTAAAGTCTCCTAGGAGCCTGATGATGCTATTCTTGGGGATGAGTTTTAATGATGAACATAGTTCATCTAGGGATTCTTTGTCATTCTCATGGGGATGGTAGTATGATCCTATGTTTATGGATCTTTCTCCGAGGATGGTGACCTTTGCCCATAATAAGTTGCATTTGGTTTTGACATCTGGCTCTTCTTGGTAAACTCGGGATTTGGTAATGGCTATAAGGCCCCCTCCACCCTGGGGTGTGTACGGTCATCTCTGTATACATCGTAATTAAGGGAGTCAGGAAAGATCTCGGAAGTGCGAATCTCCGGTTTGAGCCATGTCTCGGTGCAACATATTAAATCAGGTTTAGTTTGATTTATTACCTGGTGTTTTCGTGTAGGTTACTAGGCTATATTTATCAGGCATCAAGCTTTTACGATAACATATAGATACAATACCGCACTTTATCGAACAAAACTGTATTAGCAATATGAGAATACCGTAGGTAACTTCGAAATAGATGCAAATGTAAAGATACCCGTAGAATATCCATGGCATGTTAAGACATAATACACAGATAACCGACAAACAACACATGTTAACACAAATAATTTTTTTTTAATTCTTTAAGTATTATTTGATCATTGTCTTATTTCAATACATAACATCATAACACTTATATGCATCATACTCATAACACATTTAATCAATTACTTTTTAATTATTTACTTCAAGGTTTACACGGTTGCTCCAGCTCATTTTCGGCTCATGGAAATCAATGCCGTCCTGCTGCTTTATCCAGTCACAGACGTACTGCTCATCCGCAGGCAGAAATTGAGTATATACTACTTCACATTTCACGCAAACGTCACGTGACTTTGACCATTCCACCATCGACTTAATAACTTGAACGGAAACACGTGTTCGAAAGTACCTAACTCGCCTGATCGATACAGGAAAGTGATCGTGCAGCTGCACATCATCAAGTAGTGTAAACTGTAATTCAAGCGTGTGTAGACGTCTAAGGTTTTGAAGAGCTTCGCAGAAAAGTTGAATATTCGCGCACTTCGANTCTTACCACCAACACCAAAGAAATTGTGAAATGATGGGTAGAAAATGTGAAATTTGTTTAAATTGGTGAGAGCACTGAAAAGACGTGACTGATTCCCGACGCATGCGCATACATCCGTTACATTACATACATTACATTCCACTATGTAGTTGGTAAAAATCTATAAATAGTGGGTAAATTATGTGAGAAATAAACATGAACTGTGAATCAATCGCTATCGTGTCTGGAACAGACACTCGCGATATTTCCGATTATATTTAATATATCTAGACACCCTTTATCATATACAAGCATTATACTTGTTTTAATTCATGTAAATCATTTTTTCATATTTCCCGATGTCTTTTATTTTGTTTATTCGTTTTTTTTTTCTCCTCAATATATTTGTAAATGCATATGCTTATATAAGACACTGGATACATGATTTCTAACATATTCACAGCCTTTAAAATGTGTCATTATGTCTATACAGTCCTGTTGTTTTAAATACACGCATGTATGTGGACAAATCGGGTTTTTACTGTAATTGCGTATAAACCACTAAATTGATACACTTGTAAAGGTAAACGAGCAGTAAATACATTCTCAGGTATGTAACGTTTTGTTTTTTTTAAATTGTAAGGAAATGCATAAATGTAACTCTTTGAAGTTGCATATACACATATATTTTTCGATTTATATACGATTATTTTAAAACCCGCGATGTTCTATTCTGGCCCTAGGCTAGATAATCGTATAACGGGCAATATGACACATAACACCTATTGTTATATCAAAGTGAACGCGAAAATATGCGTATATGTGCGTGACCGTAACTGACTCCGTTAAAATTCTTGCACGAGTATGCCGAACATAATCCTTCAATAGCGCGTAATAGAGCGCTCATTGAAATCGGCCGCGAATCATGTTTATATACATATGCATTTGTGGACGAATATAATGATGGTGTCAGTGGCACTGGCATTCGGATATGATGCAGACTGTTATCATAGATTTGCACATTATAAAACAAAATTACCACCTAAAAATCCATCCAGATCTGGAATGATTTTAATTTTGATTGCAGTGTCTACCATAAAACGGTATGTTACACTTCACGGAGTTTGCGATTTCACTTTTTGAGACCTGACTAATCCGGTTTGACTTCTTTCACCCATGTAGTTTCCGAGTCTGTGTTTATTAACTAGTTATAACGGTCATTCGAAATGGGCTGCAAGTTTCAGAACATTGTTAACAGAATATTGGTTCGCATATATATTTGACAACCCTAACGTTATCGATCAGGATACATTTATAAATGAATTTAAAACCCGTAGTAAAGACACTTTTAAACAAGAAACTATGTCTAAAATAGAAAATAGCTCTATGTTAAATCTATACAAGTATTGTAAACAATTACATTACTATGAACCCTATCTAGATATTTTGTCCAAAAGTTATCATTCATTTTAAAAGCAAGCGTAGATTAAACGGACTTCCTCTAAATATACAAATAGGTCGTTATAGACGAATTCCTAGAGAAGAAAGATATTGTACCTTTTGCAATTCTAGAGATATCGAGGACGAGTACCATTTTGTCATTATATGCAATTGTTATACTGTTATTAGAAAGAAGTATATTAAACAATACTTCTATGTTAAACCTTCTGTATTTAAATTTACACAACTTTTGACCTTATGTAATAAGACCGATATTAGTAATCTTTGTAAGTTTGTTAAGGACGCTCTAAACTACAGAAATGCACAAAATGTTGTGAATAACTGAAACACAGTTCATCTCCGAATAACTTCTCGATTATGTATTGTTTAACTAATAAGTTCGGATAACTCTTTCACTTAATGCTATGCCATATTGTTTTATGTATTATACATGTATTTGTATCGAAGACGATGTACTTGTACAAGTCTTAAATAAAATGTTCTGTTCTGTTCTGTTCTGAACCTACATTACTATTGCGACTAAAAACAACCCAATTGGGACCAGATTCGTTTAAGTTTCCGAAATAAACACAGCGGCATGTATATCACAAACAGTTATTATTTGCAAATAGATACAAGAGATCTTAATTTACAACAAATGTATTTAACGTGTTCCATTTGATATACGACAGGACCAAATCATCTAAAAAAATAATTTAAAAAGAAGTGATTAGTACATAAGATAAGAAAATAAAATTACGATAAATTGAAAAAAAAATAGTGCTTATAAATAATATTGGATTTATTTGCGTTCCAATGTACGCTAGTGGAATTTCACGATTTCTGTAAAGCGTTTGACTATTTCCATGCTTCATTAGAAACATACGTCTATATCTAATATTACTTGCAATGAACTTATTGTATGGGTCGTCTATTAAACATACTACAGCGCATTATAATTGGGAAAGAACATAATAGGTTATTTGTGAACATAGTAAAATAATTGCACAATCGTTCACAGTGTTTACGTTTCATGTAGTTGAGAACGCATTTTATCGCTTCGATTACTGCTTCAAAGCGTATTTCAGTTTCGATTTCATATTTGGAATATATCCAATTGATCCAGTTGATCGGTTGGAGTCGGAAGCCATATTTAAAAGGTGGATTTCGGAAGATCTGTTATCAGAGTAGGTGTTTGACACAAGTATCGTTTTCTATTATCAGATATGGAGTTGTTATTTTTAAACAGTGCACTTATGATTGTTTGTCTTGTCCATGGTGATATTTGTAAACCGATTGTTTCTTACAGATAGTGCAGTGTCATTGAAATATTCTATGATACAATTTATATACGTTAAATTCATAAAATAAAATAGTTTAACATAATTTGTGAAGGTATGTCTAAAGGTACCTTTATTACTTATCTGCCTTTCCCTAAACGCATCTTATATTCATTACCGCTCAATAAATAAAATTTACTTTCGTTTTCCATATATCCAGGCTGATTAATGTAAAACAATTAACTTAAACATGTAAGTACTTCTTAAGTCTGTTTAACACCAACACAATTGTTTCTCTAATAATCTTTGCTCACATATATAAGGGTATTTACATACATTAACACGTTTTTGTCAAACGTTATATCTACGCAATTGGCTCACATATTGACATGGTTGACCCTATCGCAAATTTTTGCAACGGACTTACTTAATAAACAATGTTATGTTTCAATCCGCGAAATAAACAAATCATCGTCGGGAGTGTAAACTTACATTTCGTGTGTAAGGTTATTGAAGGGTGTGTGTCTGTTGTTGTCTTGAACATTTGATTTAATCACGTGATTAGCTCACACAATATACAAAATATATCTCAATCGCAGTCCCTACCAAGGTAGTAAAATGGAAAGAAAGTAAAATGGTAATCGTTGCATCAATTGACTTAAATTATACTTGACATTTTCTTCAAATATGTTAAAATTACTAATGTTTTTTTTTGTTCATTATATTGTTTAAATTCTGTTGCCATGTTTCCCGAGATGTAAATAACAAGCATGAAGTTCGAATGATCGTAATTGTTGTCAATAACACGTTTCCAGTCGGGGGTCGTCTATACCTCTACTTCAAATACACAATGACAAAGAAAGTGGGTACAGTAAATTAGAAATCAAAGATAAGTATAATTAAAAAACATATGACTTATTACTTGGCGGGAACATATCATTTATGAAATTTAGTTAGTAAAATGTTGAATAAAGGATTTATTACAAAATTCAAATGATATACAAAAAGAGGACTCTCAATAGAGAACTCTCAAAATGACCTGCCTATGTAAAGACGTGGAAAATTCCAGAAAGTAACGAATCATCATTAGTTTTACTGGTACCCTTAGAACATAAGCATACAATTAAATAAGGATTTTCTCACAATTATGTTTGTATATCTGAACGAATTATTATGCATGTATGCATCGAATTTAATTAATGTTTGTTTATCTACACAGGACCATGCCTCGAAGCAAGTCTTTCCTTGTTGTGGCAGCGTTTGATGTTGGTACAACATACAGCGGGTATGCCTATTCGTACAGGCATGATCCATCCAAAGTGTACACCAATCAGATCTGGTGCTCTGGTGGCGCTTCTTCTAAACTTATTACCCTGAAAACGCCAACCAGCGTGCTCCTTGACGACAAAGGAAAGTTTCATTCCTTTGGATTTGAAGCAGAAAATCACTTTGCTATGTTGGCAGAAGAAAACAGACACACTGGATGGAGACTTTTCAGACGTTTCAAAATGTTACAGCACAACAATAAGGTACATATCTTTATTAAACAACAAAAAAGCAACGTTTTTGTTCTGAAATATATACTGTTTAAATGCATATTGGATCGAATATTCATATATTACGGTGCATACTACGGTGGAGTCTAAACTTACGAATGCTGTGCGCACTATGCCATTGCTGTAAATGTTCATGTGCATAATATGTCTATTTAAGACCCTATCGAGAGAAACGACTGTCGATGATTTCGCAGGCAAATCCCATCCTGCTATGGACATTTTTGTTATGGCGATAAAATACTTGCATGGGCATCTGCTGAAGACTATTGAACTTCGAAAAGCTGGAATGCTCGAAACGGAAATCCAAAACGTGATTACCATTCCAGCAATATGGGATGATGCTGCCAAACAGTTCATGCGAGAGGCCGCGGTGAAGGTAGTTAATGTTTGAATTCTTTGACATTCGATCCAGAAATGTTTCTCTAAGAAACTAGTGTACCCTTAATTGAGCTTAGTTTACGATGTTGTGTTGTTCGTTGTGATTTTGTTTTACAATTGCATGTTGTATAAAACTTTTAAAATTAAATAAATAGGCAGGTATCGACGGGGGAAGGCTTTTGATGGCGTATGAATCCGAGGTGGCAGCCATATGGTGCACACGCGAAGAGATCACTGATGCACCGATATTGGATTTACAACTGACCGGTTCTAAATACATCCTCGTTGACCTGGGAGGTATGTAAATATACATTAATTTACAGTCACTTGCTGGACAGAAATCCAAAACGCTTTAACACGTGTGGATTGATGACATTTTTTAATTATGCGAGAGCAACCTGACCAACGGTTGACGTGCCCCGAGGGCTAACGTTTTTCATATTTCCCGAAACATTTATTGGAAATCTATTTTATTAAATAATTTTCTTATTGGTGGAGATTCAAAATTAATAAATAGTAGTTCCCAACTAGCTATTGATATTCCTGCCTTTCGGATGTGATACTATGAAGACGCACGAATACGGATTCTTATCCTAAGTATGATTAGACAAATGTTATATCTCGCCCAGCATAGTGCCGAAAAACAAATCGCGTAGCTTTAGCATTATCGCTGCAACCAATAATAAATCATTCAACATTCAAACTTATTTAACGCACATTAAATAAAATGGAAATCATTATATTAAACAATGAACTTGCTTTATAACAGCACATTTCGTTTCTCAAAGGACTAGGCTGTGTAAGAGGCAGCTTTCTTGTTAGTTATGTTCTGAAACAGTTGACAACCATGAAGATGTATCATCTGCGTAATTTAAATTTTAAACAAAAGTAAATGTAATGTAAACTAATAAACATGCAAAATTCAATAATATCAAAGATCAAATATTCAGTCCAATACTAAGTTAATACCCCAAGGCGAGTAACCTTTGTAAATTGAAAACGTTCAATAAATATAGCAATGTATAAGATATATCTGATTTTCAAATTTAATGAAATGTATAAAACATAACTGTTCAAACACAGTAAAAGAGGTAATGGATCTATATAATTTTATTATCAAAATAGCAATTAATCTATTATATGTTTGCTCGGTATATTAGGTGGCACTGCTGACATAACAGTTCATCAAAGACTATCAGATGGCAGCTTTAAAGTCATCCACAAAGCAAGCGGCGGACCTTGGGGTGGCATATACGTAGATCAACAGTTCGTAGAATACTTGGAAAACGCTTTTGGAAAGAAAGTTGTGGCTGAGTTGTCAAAGAAACATATTGGAGATTACTTCGAGTTGATCAGAGATTATGAAAACCAAAAGCGAACTGATGATTTTCTTTCCAATAAGTTTTGTACAATGCGTTTGCCATTAATGTTCTTCGAAATTCATCGCGCACTGAATGCTAATTGGACTTCATATTTTATTAACACACTTTTCGGGTGGCTTTACGGAGCTTTACCTGTGTTCAAAGACAAACTACGGATAGCATCAACCGATGTTAAAATGTGGTACCAGAAGGTAATTAACCCTCTAGTTAAACACATGAAAGAACTGCTCAATGAGGAAAGCCTGAAGGATATTGACACAATAGTGCTTGTCGGTGGATTTGGAGAATCCCAGTATGTTCAAGACATACTAAGGGAAGTATTTACTGAAATAAATCTGATAGTCCCAGAGGAGGCTGGATTGGCAGTTCTAAAAGGCGCCGTGTTGTACGGACACAACCCTGGTATAATTAAAGCCCGTGTGATGACTTATACATACGGAATTGGAGTATATAATACATTTGATATCACGAAGCACCGAGCAGAGAAAAAGGTGTATGTCAATAACGAATGGGTGGCGAAGGATTGTGTCAAAATATTTGTAAGGATGAATGACTTGATATCTATAGATAACGAGGTATCTCATATAACAATACCAATGGGAAGCATATCAATGTTTCCTGTTTATCGCGCATCTACAGAAAACCCAGAATACACGACTGACCCAGGCTGCGAGCTGCTGGGTGAACTCACGATTGATAATAACGACGACATTCCATTACAAGACCAGCGCAAAACAGTGACCTTCCAGTTTGGGCAAACCGAACTGAAAGTAAGAGTTAAAGATGAAGCAACTGGCGACGAAGAGATATTGACATTAGAGTGTCTCAACTAGAAATTAGTATTTAGTAAAACGGTGTTGGTTATAAATACCGTGTTATGAATCTGGGTGTTAAAGGGACTATGGAGTGAAAAACGTGACACTAAAATGACATCTGAATCCTTCGAAAACTCAGACAGTTCTTAAGTTAGTTCGAAGAAACTCCTTATGAGGATAACGGGCTATATGTAGAATATGAGCATTGACCTGTTGACCACAAAGGAGTGATGAGCTGATAAATTTGCTCTCTAATTTTACATCAAAAATACATGTGTATAGTGATTACGTAATATTTAAATTTAGTACAACATGTGCATGAATGAACTGTGCATCTGTGCATCTAGTGTCAAAATTGGTAATTTGAAAATATAATGAAATAAAAGGAATTATTTGAAAGTGTAAAAGTGTAAACATTCAAAAGGCTTTGATTGTTGAATAGAAATTGACCGGATAACATCTTGACACAACCCCTGTGTATACCTGTGTTCACCTGGATTAGACCTGGATTAAAAGCTGTGGCATCCTAATTGCTGGACTATCAAAACAAACAGGGGAAAAAAAACTGTACTGCAGTTAAATTGCTTCACTATCAAAACAAAATAGGGAGAAAATAAATGTGCTTGTCAATTAACACAATGAGCGAAACTGCATCAAAAGGCCAGCCTAAGCGGAACTTCTCAGGAGCTAAACCCCAAACAAAACAAGCTGTAAAAAAAATCTCGCCCAGATAGTGATGCAAGTAATTCCAGCATGGAAGAATTTCAAATCATCCAAACCCAGTTACAAACCATGACTAACACCATTACAAGTGTGAGGGATGATCTCAAGGGTATGTTGAGGAAGGAAGAAGTTGA
>VMBQ01014606.1:0-14086 GCA_007657795.1 Dreissena rostriformis | reverse complement strand
TTTTAGCAGACGACAAATTTCCCAGCATGCAAAGGTTAGGGCCAGTTGTCCCAGAAAGAGGCTCATATGTAGATCTTGCATGCATAAATCACAGCATGAAAACTTGTAAGTAACCGTTTAACCCTTTCCCGCTCAGAAGCAAAGTGAGAACGGCTATATACAACCAGCATAAAACCAGAACAGCCTGTGAGTAACTCGCAGTCTATTCAGGTTTTATGCTGTTTGCTGCTCATCAGTATCTAAGGGTTGCAAATGAAGCGTTTAAATCTTGAATCTAGTAAGAAAGGTCTTCAATTTAATTTGATTTCCCATGGGACTACAAACACGTCAAAATGTGTATCTGAGGAGGAAAGGGTTATATAACTTTCCGATAGTTGCAGAATGTTCAGTTTTAAATGTGCACTCATTTTTATTGCGTACTTGAACAGGCTTTAACACAAATCTTTGTATTTACTTGATAGTATTTTGATTTCCGATAGAAGAGCAGCAGAATTGTATAAACAAATTTAGGGCAGCTGTAAAGTGTGAAGCTGACATGTATATTTCAAGCACTAATATTCTTCACTTTAACATAAGCTGCACATGTCTATGCTTGATCTTCTTGGATAAAGTAACAGGTATGGAACACTTGTGAGCCTTATTTCCTGGGAAAACAGAGCTTAATGCATGTGTGTAAAGTATTTATGGAATTTTTCGTTTAAAGGAAGTCTCTTCTAAACAAAATCCATATTAGGTGGACAGTGTTGTCCCTGATTAGCCTGTGCAGGCTTATCTGGGATATCATTTTATCCACATGCATTAAGTCCACTTTTTCAAAAACGTGCCTCATATCTAACAGTGACCTCCTATCTAACAGTGACCTCATATCTAACAGTGACCTCATATCTAACAGTGACCTCATATCTAACAGTGACCTCATATCTAACAGTGACCTCCTATCTAACAGTGACCTCATATCTAACAGTGACCTCATATCTAACAGTGACCTCATATCTAACAGTGACCTCATATCTAACAGTGACCTCATATCTAACAGTGACCTCATATCTAACAGTGACCTCATATCTAACAGTGACCTCATATCTAACAGTGACCTCATATCTAACAGTGACCTCATATCTAACAGTGACCTCATATCTAACAGTGACCTCATATCTAACAGTGACCTCATATCTAACAGTGACCTCATATCTAACAGTGACCTCATATCTAACAGTGACCTCATATCTAACAGTGACCTCATATCTAACAGTGACCTCATATCTAACAGTGACCTCATATCTAACAGTGACCTCATATCTAACAGTGACCTCATATCTAACAGTGACCTCATATCTAACAGTGACCTCATATCTAACAGTGACCTCATATCTAACAGTGACCTCATATCTAACAGTGACCTCATATCTAACAGTGACCTCATATCTAACAGTGACCTCATATCTAACAGTGACCTCATATCTAACAGTGACCTCATATCTAACAGTGACCTCATATCTAACAGTGACCTCATATCTAACAGTGACCTCATATCTAACAGTGACCTCATATCTAACAGTGACCTCATATCTAACAGTGACCTCATATCTAACAGTGACCTCATATCTAACAGTGACCTCATATCTAACAGTGACCTCATATCTAACAGTGACCTCATATCTAACAGTGACCTCATATCTAACAGTGACCTCATATCTAACAGTGACCTCATATCTAACAGTGACCTCATATCTAACAGTGACCTCATATCTAACAGTGACCTCATATCTAACAGTGACCTCATATCTAACAGTGACCTCATATCTAACAGTGACCTCATATCTAACAGTGACCTCATATCTAACAGTGACCTCATATCTAACAGTGACCTCATATCTAACAGTGACCTCATATCTAACAGTGACCTCATATCTAACAGTGACCTCATATCTAACAGTGACCTCATATCTAACAGTGACCTCATATCTAACAGTGACCTCATATCTAACAGTGACCTCATATCTAACAGTGACCTCATATCTAACAGTGACCTCATATCTAACAGTGACCTCATATCTAACAGTGACCTCATATCTAACAGTGACCTCATATCTAACAGTGACCTCATATCTAACAGTGACCTCATATCTAACAGTGACCTCATATCTAACAGTGACCTCATATCTAACAGTGACCTCATATCTAACAGTGACCTCATATCTAACAGTGACCTCATATCTAACAGTGACCTCATATCTAACAGTGACCTCATATCTAACAGTGACCTCATATCTAACAGTGACCTCATATCTAACAGTGACCTCATATCTAACAGTGACCTCATATCTAACAGTGACCTCATATCTAACAGTGACCTCATATCTAACAGTGACCTCATATCTAACAGTGACCTCATATCTAACAGTGACCTCATATCTAACAGTGACCTCATATCTAACAGTGACCTCATATCTAACAGTGACCTCATATCTAACAGTGACCTCATATCTAACAGTGACCTCATATCTAACAGTGACCTCATATCTAACAGTGACCTCATATCTAACAGTGACCTCATATCTAACAGTGACCTCATATCTAACAGTGACCTCATATCTAACAGTGACCTCATATCTAACAGTGACCTCATATCTAACAGTGACCTCATATCTAACAGTGACCTCATATCTAACAGTGACCTCATATCTAACAGTGACCTCATATCTAACAGTGACCTCATATCTAACAGTGACCTCATATCTAACAGTGACCTCATATCTAACAGTGACCTCATATCTAACAGTGACCTCATATCTAACAGTGACCTCATATCTAACAGTGACCTCATATCTAACAGTGACCTCATATCTAACAGTGACCTCATATCTAACAGTGACCTCATATCTAACAGTGACCTCATATCTAACAGTGACCTCATATCTAACAGTGACCTCATATCTAACAGTGACCTCATATCTAACAGTGACCTCATATCTAACAGTGACCTCATATCTAACAGTGACCTCATATCTAACAGTGACCTCATATCTAACAGTGACCTCATATCTAACAGTGACCTCATATCTAACAGTGACCTCATATCTAACAGTGACCTCATATCTAACAGTGACCTCATATCTAACAGTGACCTCATATCTAACAGTGACCTCATATCTAACAGTGACCTCATATCTAACAGTGACCTCATATCTAACAGTGACCTCATATCTAACAGTGACCTCATATCTAACAGTGACCTCATATCTAACAGTGACCTCATATCTAACAGTGACCTCATATCTAACAGTGACCTCATATCTAACAGTGACCTCATATCTAACAGTGACCTCATATCTAACAGTGACCTCATATCTAACAGTGACCTCATATCTAACAGTGACCTCATATCTAACAGTGACCTCATATCTAACAGTGACCTCATATCTAACAGTGACCTCATATCTAACAGTGACCTCATATCTAACAGTGACCTCATATCTAACAGTGACCTCATATCTAACAGTGACCTCATATCTAACAGTGACCTCATATCTAACAGTGACCTCATATCTAACAGTGACCTCATATCTAACAGTGACCTCATATCTAACAGTGACCTCATATCTAACAGTGACCTCATATCTAACAGTGACCTCATATCTAACAGTGACCTCATATCTAACAGTGACCTCATATCTAACAGTGACCTCATATCTAACAGTGACCTCATATCTAACAGTGACCTCATATCTAACAGTGACCTCATATCTAACAGTGACCTCATATCTAACAGTGACCTCATATCTAACAGTGACCTCATATCTAACAGTGACCTCATATCTAACAGTGACCTCATATCTAACAGTGACCTCATATCTAACAGTGACCTCATATCTAACAGTGACCTCATATCTAACAGTGACCTCATATCTAACAGTGACCTCATATCTAACAGTGACCTCATATCTAACAGTGACCTCATATCTAACAGTGACCTCATATCTAACAGTGACCTCATATCTAACAGTGACCTCATATCTAACAGTGACCTCATATCTAACAGTGACCTCATATCTAACAGTGACCTCATATCTAACAGTGACCTCATATCTAACAGTGACCTCATATCTAACAGTGACCTCATATCTAACAGTGACCTCATATCTAACAGTGACCTCATATCTAACAGTGACCTCATATCTAACAGTGACCTCATATCTAACAGTGACCTCATATCTAACAGTGACCTCATATCTAACAGTGACCTCATATCTAACAGTGACCTCATATCTAACAGTGACCTCATATCTAACAGTGACCTCATATCTAACAGTGACCTCATATCTAACAGTGACCTCATATCTAACAGTGACCTCATATCTAACAGTGACCTCATATCTAACAGTGACCTCATATCTAACAGTGACCTCATATCTAACAGTGACCTCATATCTAACAGTGACCTCATATCTAACAGTGACCTCATATCTAACAGTGACCTCATATCTAACAGTGACCTCATATCTAACAGTGACCTCATATCTAACAGTGACCTCATATCTAACAGTGACCTCATATCTAACAGTGACCTCATATCTAACAGTGACCTCATATCTAACAGTGACCTCATATCTAACAGTGACCTCATATCTAACAGTGACCTCATATCTAACAGTGACCTCATATCTAACAGTGACCTCATATCTAACAGTGACCTCATATCTAACAGTGACCTCATATCTAACAGTGACCTCATATCTAACAGTGACCTCATATCTAACAGTGACCTCATATCTAACAGTGACCTCATATCTAACAGTGACCTCATATCTAACAGTGACCTCATATCTAACAGTGACCTCATATCTAACAGTGACCTCATATCTAACAGTGACCTCATATCTAACAGTGACCTCATATCTAACAGTGACCTCATATCTAACAGTGACCTCATATCTAACAGTGACCTCATATCTAACAGTGACCTCATATCTAACAGTGACCTCATATCTAACAGTGACCTCATATCTAACAGTGACCTCATATCTAACAGTGACCTCATATCTAACAGTGACCTCATATCTAACAGTGACCTCATATCTAACAGTGACCTCATATCTAACAGTGACCTCATATCTAACAGTGACCTCATATCTAACAGTGACCTCATATCTAACAGTGACCTCATATCTAACAGTGACCTCATATCTAACAGTGACCTCATATCTAACAGTGACCTCATATCTAACAGTGACCTCATATCTAACAGTGACCTCATATCTAACAGTGACCTCATATCTAACAGTGACCTCATATCTAACAGTGACCTCATATCTAACAGTGACCTCATATCTAACAGTGACCTCATATCTAACAGTGACCTCATATCTAACAGTGANTTAACCCTTTGCATGCTGGGAAATTTGTCGTCTGCTAAAATGTTGTCTGCTAAATTTCTAAAATTAGCATTTTCTTTGATTTTTTTTCAAAGAATATTATCAGAATAGCAAACAGTTTGGATCCTGATGAGACGCCACGTTCTGTGGCGTCTCATCTGGATCCAAACTGTTTGCAAAGGCCTTCAAAATCCGGTTCCAGCACTGAAAGAGTTAAATGCATGTGCACGAAGTGTCGTCCCAGAATAGCCTGTGCAGTCTGGTACAACACTTTCCCCTTTTATGGAATTTTTCATTTAAAAGGGGTCTGTTCTAAACAAAAATCCAGTATAGGTGGAAAGTATTGTCTGTGCGGACTGCATAGGCTAATCATTTTACGCACATGGCATTAAGCCCAGTTTTACCAGAACAAGGCTAATATGATTCAATAATTGATTATATTACATATAATAAGGGGTCCTGTAGGACTGACCAGCAAGAACGAAAACATTAACAGGCCAACACTTTTAAGGTAAAAGTCAAAATTGGTAAAAATGTTTCACAAATATGAAGAAATTCTGTTGATTTTTAACAAAACTAATGAATGACATTTTGTTATTATGAAGCAAAATGTTCACTTGACCAGCACTTCAAACATCCGAATAAGATCACCATTAATTGAAGCCAGTATTAACCAATCTCTTTTCAGTTACTCTTAAATCCACTCAAGACAACAATATATTATTGCAAATTTGCAATTGCTTGAAAAAAAATCACGACACTGCACTTATAATGTCTTATTTATTATTTTGGCATAAACATGTTTGCTTCATGTTTCCTGACACAATAAATTGGGGTTGAGTGGAGATAAATAAAACTTAGGGCAGGTTCTAAAAGTTAATAAATTTATAATGTTGTTCATTAATAGCACCAAACACTGTCATTATAAAATAGTCACAGTTTGTTTTTTTATAACTGAACTACATTTTGTGAACTTAATAAATATGCAATTGTTCATAAATAAAATGTAGTTCCTTTATTTAAAATACGGTAACTTTACAAGCCCATATACGCAAAATACATTTGGAAAAAAGAGTTTATGACTTTTCTGTGCATATTTATTAATATCCCTACTTGATAGGAACCTGAACAATGAATTTTAATTCTTAAAAAAAAAAAAAAAACATGAAAGAAAAAAATAAAAACCATTTTTGACAAACTCAACAAAATGATCAAGCTTCATGGAAAGTCTGGTAACATGAAAAACAAACATATTTTTGTGTACGTACTATATGCCAGAAAATCCACCCCTCAAGAACACAACTGCCATGACTACAATGAGTAGCATATGTGACGTACCTGGAGCTTCTCGATTCTCTCCTGCACGGAGCGCTTGTCTCCCTTGACGTCACTCTGGGACTGCAGCTTCTTGCGCATGGTCACCACCCAGGACTTGCACTGCTCAAAGGAGCCCGTGTACGCCTGGTGGTCCAGAACGTACTGCTCCCAGCGACGACACAGCTCCTGTGGGCGGAAACATAGGAACGTGTAGTATATAAAACATCAGTTTTCACATTTATTTAACCCATTCCTGCTCAGATACGCACTTTAACACATTTGAAGTCCCTTAAAAAATCAAATAAAATTTAAGAAAGATGTTATGTCAACTGATTTTTAAATAAGCAACATACTTGTCACAATTTCTTTCTGCGCATTGTTGTAGATTTTGTTTTAGTTATATTTTATTTGTTAATTTTCAGACTTTTTCTACTTAGCTTAATCAGCCAACCGAGAAATACCACAAATCAGTCTTTTATAAAAAAAAAATTGTCACATACCTTAACAGTGACCTTGAGCGTCTGGTACTTAGAAGCGAGCTGTGACGCCTGACTGATCACGCGCGTGTCCGTGCTGACCCTCACAAGGTCCTGCGCGGAGTCACTCAGAGAATCAACATCTCCTTGGCGACCATTCAACTCCTCCTGGGTCTTCCTCAGTCTCTCGAGCTGTGTCTGCTTGTCCTTGAGCGTGGCCTTGAGCTCGGTGTCCTTTACCTTGAGCTCAACCTCCTTGAGCCAGGAGTTACAGCGCTCGTACCAGGAGTCGAACTCCTTCCATTGGTCCATGCAGTTCTCCAGGTCCTTCTTGGTCTGGAATAGTGGGGGGGGTGAAATATTGGTAAAGCGACCTGGCTAAGAACTCTTGTGAAAAAAATGAAGTCACGAATCATACTTATTGCCATAAATGAGCCTTGTTCTGGGAAAATGGGGCTTAATGAATGTGCGTAAAGTGTCCCAGATTAGCCTGTGTAGTTTGAACAGGCAAATCTGGGACGAAACTTTCTGCTTTTATGGAATTTTTCATTTATAGGAAGTCTCTTCTTTACAAAAATCCAGCATAGGCGGAAAGTGTTGTCCCAGATTAGCCTGTGCAGACTAAAAAGGCTACCCGGTAATCTTGGAGACACTTTGTGCACATGCTTTAAGCCTGGTTTACCCAGCGCAGGACACATAAAGAGAATACAAGGTAAGTATTGAATACAAACAGTTTACAAGCAAAGGGTTAGAAAACTTATACCACTAGCCTTGGTGCATGGTCAATGTTTGTGTTCCAAGCAAATTAAGTTATCTGTATTCCTCATATTTTTTTTATCACACTCACAAAATTTCTCAAAACGTTCTTTTTTTAATTAACAAACTCAAAAAACACCACAATAGAACACAGGAGCCACATTTTCCACCTAAACTGGATTTCGTTTTGAGGGGACTTCCTTTACACAAAAAATTCCATAAAAGCGGAAAGTGTTGTAACGACACTTTACGCACATGCATTTAGCCCTATTATCCCAGAGCGAGGCTCATATCTAAAAGACTTCTCACCTTCTGGAGTGCTGTGACAAATGCCTCCCAGTCGGCCCTCAATGCCTCCGTCTCCCTGACGATGCTGTCCTTGCCCTGAGGGGCCGTGTTAGGGAGCACCTTCTCCGCTAGGGCCACGATGTTCTTCACCTTCGGCTCTCCCTCCATCTTTGTGGCCAGGATGTCCTAAAATATGGGTTACACACCACTGTTATATAGAAGTTTGTTTGGGTTTCATTTCACTGTAGGTAAGAATGTGTTTGTATATATACTAATGGTTTGCCTGCTCTCAATTTAGTTTCATTTTTTTGGCAACAAATAAGTGGCTAAAAGAATTGTTTCCAGTGAAGATATTAAAAAAAAAAAAGTTTGTTTTGTTTGCATACTAAACCTTTCATGAAATTATTTGTTATAATCTTTTTTTCTTTACTGTATACAAATCAAGAGCAAACAAACCATGTGGTTGTGTGGTAAATGGTTTACAGAAATGCACATTCTATATTCTGACAACAAGTTAAAGCAGAAATAAAAGTTTTCATGCTATAATGACTTATGAACATTATGAAATTTGAGGAAGTTATTTCATTATGTTTGTGCACACATTATTACTCACATAAGCAATTTTAATTTACTGGTAATCCTAACTCATGCATAAACATCATTATAAATAGCCAAATAATATAAAGTTATTCTAAATGGCATAATGTCTACAGTAACACAGTAAAGTAATTCCATCATTTTCAAATCTGTGAGTAACTGCTTATTTTTATTTTTAACTGAATTAAGCTGGGTACTTAGGCTCTTGCATACCAGGGGCACTAAATGGACGGAAATCAATAGAAATGGGCATTTCAAAATGAAAACAACTATTTAACTATTTTGAAAACATTATGCCATTGTAACTTCAATGTTTACATATTATAATATGCATGCATGTATACATATAAGAGAATAAAAACATAAACAACACATGCAAACTGGAAAGTGTAGTTCTTAATGTTTTTTATAGCAAAACAAGCCAAGAGAAAAAAAAATTTGGTAAACAGAACTGAAAATTTTAAAATACCAATATAATTAATATATGAAAGGGAAAAAAGCAAACATTAAGTGTTAAGTCGAGTAACTAACTGTGGACAACACTGATCAAAGCTTAGAAGGTGTCAAACAAAAACTTAAATATCTAATCTTTATGGTGACTGATGAAAACATAAAATTGCAATGGAAAAAAAAATGAAATCTAAGTAAAAAGAAGTAATGTGAAACTGTGTGCAACATTCATGCAAACATCACTCTAACTAAAGTTATTGATGGGAAAAAAATCAAGAAAAAACAACATTTGTGTCAATAACCTTTCAACATAGAAGCATACCATTTTCACTGCTAATATTTCAACATTCAACTAGCAAAACAAAAATATAAGCAATATATTCATATAAATATATTTTGGAAATGTTAGCTTTCAGTTAATTTCTGAAGTTTCCATCACCAAAATTGTTTTAAATTTGGTTAAATAGCATATTTTGGAGTATAAAAACTTATTGCAGGAGGAGACTAATACTGTGTCGTATTTACACGGAATTGAGATCAAATAATAAGTAACAATTAACTGGAAATTCCCTTTACATTGGCTGTGTGTTTTATAAACTGCCAAGGTCCCATCCAATCTCAAATAAACAACACCACAAACCCCACCACTGCAAATGGTAGTATTTTTTGTGTTAAGAACGTTACTTAGACAAATGACCTGCATCATGCGAAAATGAATCTAATGTCATTTGTGGCCAGCTTAGCTCCAGACCAGACTGAGCATTCATGCAGTCTGGTCAGAAGGTATGCCCTCTGCTACAAAGCCACGCAAGGTTCCGTTTTCTCAATAGCCGACAGGGTAGCTCATGAACAGACGGGGCTGATGGGCAGGCTACTCAGGAGCTACCCTGGCTGTAAATGGCAGAGGACCCATTTTCGCACGACGCCGGTCAAATTCGGAATGAAACAATGCAAGTGCCTGTGATGATAATCTTAATGAATGTTAACAAGCATTTCTGGAGAATGCTTTTCTTTTGTCTAAATTCCTTCCCATGATAGTCTGCCTAAAAAGCATGTACAAGCAGTCAGAAATGATCTCATTTTACTTTATTTCTCAATCACTAAGGCGACTGAATGTTCCAGCAGCAGCAGGGCCGAATTACCTGCGACAAATGTGGCGAACTCAGCACTTTGGCAGCTAGTTTGGCCATGAAAACATCTGGCTAGAGACTACCACTGACAAGCTTGCATGTGCAGACGACTTTTTTACTTAATTCAAATGACTTTTTTACTTAATTCAAACGAGAAGATAAATTTGATTTTGAAAACTTGTAGACTTAACAATACTGTGTATCAGAAGCACCGATTCAGATTGTCTTGAACAGATCGTCTTGTTAAAAATTGGTATAAGGTTTTACAACAATTATTTCAAATTGTGTCATTTCAGATTAACAGAAAATGGAATTGTTCAAAGTTATTGCCACTGAATAAAACTAGAGTGCCAACTTGTCACAAAATAATCCTGTTAAAAGGTCTTGATCACATTCATTAAACTTGATGGATTAACCCTTTAAGCGCTGGAACCGAATTTCGAAGGCCTTTGCAAACAGTTTGGATCTAGATGAGACGCCACAGAACGTGGCGTCACATCAGGATCCAAACTGTTTGCTATTCTGATAATATTCTTTGAAAAAAAATCGAAGAAAATGCTAATTTTAGAAATTCAGCAGACAACATTTTAGCAGACGACAAATATCCCAGCATGCAAAGGGTTAAAACAATCTTAAGTGACAGCTTTTGAGTCTGTGAGAATCTGTTCATGGCTGTGAATAAATGCTTTAAATATGATACAACTTAACATATGTCAAAACATTAGGTTCTAAATAAATATGTACTCTATGTAAACACGAGAAAACCAAGAGGAAGAAAACAAGGAAAGAACAATGCAGGATGTAAAAACTTACACAACGACGCTGTTATTTTGAGAAAAAAATCACAGACAAAAATTAGATTATGAATGCAACAACAGTTTCATGCGCACAGATGCTACGCATGCTCATATCAAATAATTTCATTCTAAATGCTTGACCTATGAGTCAATTTACCTATATGAATCAATTTACCTATGAGTCAATTATGAGTCAAAATAAATTTTCATCAACTCTGTTAACTTGGTTATTAATTAAGGTTACACACCACTCTTAAATCGTTGAAAAAATGTCACAAAAGCAACACTGGTACGAATTATGAATGTTAGAATTTTAACCAATCATTTCACACAAATCAAGGTTATTTGCTGTACTGGTTGGGAATTTGATGGATATTTTGAAAAACTGCTAGTCTTCAGAAACCATTGTCAAACTTGTGCAAAACTTCATACATTGTGAGGAGAATTCCGGAACAAAATGCTTTGAGGTAATTATTGAAGAATCTTACTATTCTCTGTGTTACATAAATGGAACATAATTATAGACCATTAATTGTTACTAAGATTTTCAGAATAACTCAAATTAGTATTGAAAAGTGATTCAAACAAAGACTTTTTAATATACTTCAAATAACAATTATTTAAACTATAAAATACAATAATAGTTGATTATAATATCATTTAAATGGAAATATGTAAGCATTTTTTTATATAGAACAATACCTATATAAAGTAACAAGCATTTACCGAAGGATATTTATTAATTATCAAGGAACTTTCAAAGCTATAACAAAAGACACATACAAAGAACATGTCCATGAAATCAAACCCCAGCACCTTGGTGGCTCTTACTTTTTTCAGAATTTCTCTATCAATTGACTGTAACCATAGATACAAGTTGAAAAACACAGAAAGATGTTTGTTTTTTCTTTCCAATACGAATTAAACTATTGTAAATACACAATTTTCAATACTTAATTTTTCATAATTTAAAAAATGCTAAAAGTCAATAAAATCTTCACAGTTGTTACATCCAGAAAATATAATCAAATGTTTAAAAACAAAATTTGAAAATTTGAAATCACAGAATTAAGAGATCTGATTGGATGCTATTTTTAGAAAGCTAGACTGGGTTCACTACTTTATGTCAGCAAGATGCTTACCTGAATTTTGTCCAGTCTATTTTGAATAGTGTGCCGGTCCCCGGCAATGTCTGCACACAGGGACAGTTTCTCGCGAATGCTGTTGAGCCACTCTATACACTGATTGTAGGCGTCGTTATACTGCTGATGATCGGCAACGAAGCCTTCATACTGATGCACTCGCTCCTGAAAACATGCACATAGTTGCTGAAGACAGTTTATATTTTTATCTCATTATTTATGATTCATACTTAATAATGTCTGATTTTTTATGATGCTAAACTGACAGAAAAGCGTGAATAGCCATATTTATATTTCCAGTAAAAAAAAAGCAAACACAAAGAAGAGTTTAATAATTACTTGATAATTAAAGCAATGGATAAAAATGATGGCATGTAAGACTAGAGCTGTTTTTTGACAGCATTCGCCTTTTCTTCCACTTTAACCCTTTGAGCGCTGGAACTGGATTTTGAAGGCCTTTGCAAACAGTTTGGATCCAGATGAGACGCCACAGAACGTGGCGTCTCATCAGGATCCAAACTGTTTGCTATTCTGATAATGGTCTTTAAAAAAAAGTGAAGAGAAGGATGATTTTAGAAATTCAGCAGACAACATTTTAGCAGACTACAAATTTCCCAGCATTCAAAGGGTTAAGACTCACATCAAAAATTGTATATAACCATGTTATCAAGTAGAGATAGATCAAATGTGACCATAACTACTCCGTACTCTTGTCACTATCATAAATGACATTATCATTCACTGATTTTCAATCTAGGGTATCAATTTTTACTTTATTTCAATCACTCACCTTTGCGAGGCTGCACAGCTTCGAATATCTGGCCCCAGTCTGGGACACAAAGTTGGATAACTGCGTATCGCTGCTACTCTGTACGAGGGTCCTAGCTTTGTCGTCGACGGAGTCGATCACCCGCTGGTACGACAAAACGTCCTGATGCAAGACTTTAAAGTTCTGAAGTTGTGATTTCTTTTCCTCCAAAGTGGATCTAAGGGGCGCCTGTCCCTCCAGTTGGATTTCGGCATCCCGCAGCCATTGCTCCACCTGCAGTGGGTTTTTGTGTGTGTCAAATTTGGGACCATAATTCAGCACTATTCCCAATTTCAAAAAGTGTAATTTTTTCCCAAATTAGTGCCTAAAATTCCCAATACAAGGTTTCAACAAAAATAAAACAAGGCTTGTCACCATAGGATGACATATGCCCCCTTTTTCCACATTTTTCTAAACCTAAACGCAAAGTGTTTTTCCACATTTTTCAAAANCAAGATTAACCCTTTGAGCGCTGGAACCGGATTTTGAAGGCCTTTGCAAACAGTTTGGATCCAGATGAGACGCCACAGAACGTGGCGTCTCATCTGGATCCAAACTGTTTGCTATTCTGATAGTATTCTTTGAAAAAAAAATCGAAGAAATTAGAAATTTAGCAGACAACATTTTAGCAGACGACAAATTTCCCAGCATGCAAAGGGTTAAGTCAAAACAACACAATTTTTCTCAATCAAAAGGGCCACAGCCCCATTTATAAAATAGTGAGAAAAAAACACTGACCTGTCCATAGCTGTCATCAAACGTCGTCCACTGGACCAGAGCGACCTCAAGTTTCCGCTGAGCAGACGATAGATCGTCGAACAGGCTTTCCCAGTTTAATTTGTGCTGGCGTAACTCTTGACGCACTCGTTCTCGACCCTCAGTCGCTGTGTTAGGATAGAGTCTCTCTCCCGCTTCGATGGCTTGGTTCAGTCTGGCAAATCCAGTATCTC
>VMBQ01014605.1:0-14095 GCA_007657795.1 Dreissena rostriformis | reverse complement strand
ACGGTCAACGCCCGCTACGCGGGCTTTTGCCCGTATTATCATAGCTAAAAAGGCACCACATGTATAACTGCACTTTTTTGCATAAACCGCGCGTTAAAATGCCCTTTTTGAAACCTATTTATTTTAGCTTGATTGCATCAAAAGCCTCAGGCTTATTGAAACACTCTCGAGTCCATTTCATGCGCATAGAACGAGTACTTAATGTCTTAGGGGAGATCTAAAGAATGCTCACACAATGGGGATTGCATCTGTGACCTTCTGGTTGCTTGGCGGTCACCATATCCATCACACCACGGCGACCTACATATATTTGAATCTTACCCTTACTTGTTTGAAACCGACTCTCATTTCAATAAATTGATGTTAATGACCATAAACAGCTCGTAATTCCGTTTTAGGGAAAGATCTTAAGTAAAATTTGCCCTTTTGTGTTTGATAAAGAAATTCCCCGTCTTATTAAATTATTTGAAAATGTCATGCAAATGGTGTGGCTTTTAACCCTGCCCATTTTGAGCAACATCCTGTACATTTTGNACTATCATAATTTACATAAATGCAACATGTTTGCTATCTGCTAGTTGTTCATTTCTTTTCTCTTTCACAGTGTTTGCATATCTGATATGTTTTATAACGAATCTGCTTTTTGATGACAGATGCATACTCTTCATTATAACTGCATTTTCTTTACAGTTCACTAATGTTCCATCACAATAATTCAACACAAAAATTGAACACTACAGTTGAGTTCACAGTTGCTTATATTTCATTCTCTCTTAGTTTGATAGTGCCAGAATCGAGGCGTTGAGTATTTAGCATCCAGTCAGAATATTTCATGAAATGCGTGCAGCCCAGCGCTTGACAGAACAGCTTCTAAAATATTAAACAAAAGAAAAATACATAATAAGCCAATATCCGATGTTTATGTCAGCACAGTTTTATTGTTAGAAGTTTTGAACAGTTTGGTACGAAAATGATCGAGTACGAGTTGAACTATTGTTTTCAATCATAACCTTATCTTAAGAAGTTCTTAACATACCAACAAGAGAGGATCTTGGAATAATCATTTAGAATAAATTTGAAAAACACAAACACTGTTCATAAAAGGATAAACTTTTTGTTTATTTAGATTGAATGAATAACACAAAACTTAAAATCGGCAAAAATTGCTTTGTGACGAAAACGGTTTCTGTTAATGTTATATAAAAGGCCTTCTTTCGCAATATAGATCTAGCTTGATATTTCTTATAACCAAATGCAATAAATCAGTTATGTATTTACTTACCAATCGATTTTTATTCCATATCTGTTTTTCATTTAAAATGTTTACAAAGAACAGAAAACCACGTTTCACTCCATTTTGAGATATCGAACTGATACGTCATTGTTTGACAAAAGCTGTGACGTCACTGAGTCATGTGTATTAGAAGATGAAAGAAACGCGGTCGTTCATGTTTTGAACAAATACATCTTTTTAAACAATTGTAAATTCATTTGAAGGGTTAAAAATAACAATGCGACAGTGATATTGATTGAAGCATATAAATGCGAGACTAATTATCTTAATCGATTTGTTGAAACCGGATTTACAATTTTAGACGGGTTATCTTTCTTTTGATTGTGTTTAAAAAATAAAGTCACAACTGGTAGTAAACCAGTTTAACAAAGGAGGCAAGATAAGGTGTCCAGTGATTAAGTATTCAGGGGCAGATAAATCTCGCGTGGCAAAAAAATTCCAGTCGCATCATATGTGTAATTTTTTTAATATTTTTTTGTATTGTTTTGTCTAAATTTCCATATGTATGAACGGTCAACGCCCGCTACGCGGGCTTTTGCCCGTATTATCATAGCTAAAAAGGCACCACATGTATAACTGCACTTTTTTGCATAAACCGCGCGTTAAAATGCCCTTTTTGAAACCTATTTATTTTAGCTTGATTGCATCAAAAGCCTCAGGCTTATTGAAACACTCTCGAGTCCATTTCATGCGCATAGAACGAGTACTTAATGTCTTAGGGGAGATCTAAAGAATGCTCACACAATGGGGATTGCATCTGTGACCTTCTGGTTGCTTGGCGGTCACCATATCCATCACACCACGGCGACCTACATATATTTGAATCTTACCCTTACTTGTTTGAAACCGACTCTCATTTCAATAAATTGATGTTAATGACCATAAACAGCTCGTAATTCCGTTTTAGGGAAAGATCTTAAGTAAAATTTGCCCTTTTGTGTTTGATAAAGAAATTCCCCGTCTTATTAAATTATTTGAAAATGTCATGCAAATGGTGTGGCTTTTAACCCTGCCCATTTTGAGCAACATCCTGTACATTTTGTGATCCTATATCTTTTCATATACAAGGTTATACCCAAAAGGTAGAAAATTATGCATCCAAATGATCCAGTCTTGGTATTGTTTTTGTTTATACTATCATATTCATGCAAGTACACTAAAACTTGCTTTTCCTGGATCCCTGAATGTTTAATGTGTGTAAGCAACTATTACAAATCAGGATAATGTTTCATGCAAACAGTGATTAAAATTTTACTTGTAATACAATCTTTGTTTTTGGTGTACATATGTATGTACACTGATATGATTACAATTTGAATGTTTGTTACAGATACATAACAAAAGGAATAAGACTATCTTAGTGACCATGTATTAAATGGTAAATCTGAGTTATCAATACTTAATCCCATCAACATAACTTTGCACACATTTATATAATTGGTAATGTTTTAAATCATAGTATAATAAATAAAGAGATCATTATTATTGAATCAGGTAACTGGTTAATTATGTTTCAGTGAATGGTTTCGTCGACAGTGCAAAATTAATGCTGAGTACAGTGTTGTGAAAGATTTGCCAAAAGAACCTGTCAAGAAACACATTTCCCAAGCAGAAAACCCATATAACAAATGGCCAGGTAAGTTTGTATACTTCAATTTTTTTCTTCATATTATATCATTATTGTAAACACAAAAACGTATGTGTAAAAATGTATGAGTTATTAAACACTTTTATTACCATTGTAACCATATAACTTTTTGGCATAGGAGTTGTATACATTTAGCCTGTGTCTACTTTTCAACTCAGGTCAGGATGCCCAGGGCGCTGATACCAGCCGTGAAATGATGGCTTTTGAAACAAGCAGGTCAGTCTTTTACACTCTATGTCAGAATTACAGGCTTCGCGAAATTGGAAAAAATCTGCCGGTCATCCGGACAGGCATTTCAGAAAAAGTGCTGGTCCGGAGAAAATTTAGCCGGACCGAAAAAAACAACAACACAACTAAACTAACTATGAACATTAACATAAACCCTTTATTTTAACTCAACAAGCCACTGCCAGTGCTTAATCCTAATAGGATAACAGTTATTAACAATTAATTTAAGTTTCTAACGCATAATTATGTCCAATGTTTAAACAAAATTAAGACTGAATTACCGTTGACATGAGGCATTAAAATCCAACGTAATCAAAGCATGAATATTGAGTCTGTTGCTAAATTAAGAGAAATCCGGTTTTGACACAAAGGGGTGTACATTATACAGTGTACTTAACGGACACGTGACATTTCCTGTAAAATGCGAATGCAATAAAGCTGTATCGAATGCGTTGACTTTGTTTAGGTAGAATAGTTATGATTATTACCCATTGTGTGTATTGTGTTTTCAGGGGTGTGAAGGTTAAGCCAACACGCGATAGATCAAAGACAATAAACGAAATTGAAAAAAGTAAATGTGTATTGATAAACATAAAAAAATCTGGCCATTTATGGACTAGTGAATTTAAATTTAGATTGAATGCAATACGATACAAAGCAACGTTTTATTGCGTCATACGCAGTCATGGAAAAAACGTGCTTCCCGGGGACTTTCTAAAAACCTGACAAAAATGATGTCAATTTCTGTTAACAAATACACTGTGTTTGCATGTAATTAAATCGTGGAAGCCTGGAATTATACATTTACCTGTTTGTATATGAGCCCCGCTCTGAAAAAAACAGGGCTTAATGCATGTGTGTAAAGTGTGGTCCCAGATTGGCCTGTGCAGTCTTGAAAATAAAACTGCTAAAGACACATGCATAAAGGCCAAAGTGCAAAGTGGCTTTCCACTCCACTCCTTTGTGGACTGCACAGATAATCTGGGACAACACTTTACGCACATATATAAGCCTGGTTTTCCCAGAGCGTGGCTCATATAAATTTACATTAAATAATTTTATTATATAACTAGGTATTTTGGCTCTCCCCGACTCAAAATATTCCTACGTTTCTTCAACTGAATTCCTCTCATTTTCAATTTTATATAGTGTTTTATTAAGAAAAAATAATGTCTATTTGTTATTAGCCTTATGTGCTGCTTTTTAGCCATTTGCTTATTTGGTGAATGGCAAAGTAAACTCTTTTAACATCAGAGTAAAATATATGTATCCCAAATATGAATATTGTGTATGTGTTATTGTCCTTTTTTGGTGTAGGTATACTTTGCTTACTCGTTTATGTTTTGCCAAGATAGTTTGACTACTGAATCTTTTACTGTTGACTTCTGGAAAACATTAAGTTTTATTATACAGTGTATGTTATATTAATTCATTTTCTAATGGTGTTGTTGTTGCAGAATGCAGCCTCCAGCAGATTCCAACAAGGTATTCTCGAATTACTGACTTTTTAATCATAAAAAATAATTGAATTTGATGAGCACTGCATGCAGTGGTTTTTGCTCGACCTTTGTTACAAATTTATGTCAATTAATTTGATGGTTTTAGAACTAGAAATCATGTTAAGTAGGACTTGAAAAATGAAACAATCAGTGTTGTATGAATATAGTAGTGAAATGAAGTGTCACTTTAATGATGTTATAATTATGTATCCTTGCACAGCTTTCACTAGGATTCAAATCCCAATAGTGTTTAGGCTTGAGGTCAAAATTTGAAGAGTCCATTTTAATTATTGTGCTGTTTCCGTAGTCTGCTGGCATACGAAATGTGTTCATTGACTGTTAGTTTACTTGGAAAGAAGTTATACTGTACTTATTTCAAATCTCAAATCTTTGACATTTATTTATCAATTGTATGTTCCATTTGATATACTACTTATTTATTTATAATATTAAAGTTCTTTAAGAATCTTTACACACATAAAATCAACCCAGAGATATCTGAATTTGTCATTCTTTATCAAAATGAAATTAATGTGATTTCTGTTTCATTCCTTATTTTATCCTTTCACTTTTTCACTTTTAGTTTCTTGTCTTTTATTTTCTGGCAGAAATAGTAAAGTTATTTATTATTTCTTATCATAAGTATTATCTAAAATATTATTTTAGCCTGACTCCAAACTTTTCATTTCTCAACAACAAGAAAACATCAAAAACTTAACACACTCATATTACTGACTATAACGATGTCAACCATTTTGTTTTTGATTTTTTTTCCTCTAGTTATTTTACTTCTTATCTCTAGACTCATGCAATTAATCTATTAATAGATTGGCGTTTTATAACTTTATTAGACAAAAATTTTTGTATGTGTATACAGCCATACTGTAGAGACATAAACACAGCCACTGCTCCGCCGCATTTAATGGAAAAGTTGGCTTGCACTTCAGTTATTTGCTTCTTTACTATTAGCATAAATTTACACTGTGCGAATATAGATAGGTGATAAACATTATTTAAAGCTTTGTCACATATTTTCGTTAGTCAAATGATGCATTTAAGTTATTTACGGTGACAAATTCAAGCGATTCAAAAACTATAATCGTCAAAACCCTGAGTTACTTTAAACCCCTGAGTTACTGGTCAAATGAAAGCCCTGTCGTTGTGTTTATTTCAGCAATTGGTGACTATTGGCTCTCAACAAGCCTTGGTACCAAAGAAGGCTCCAACTATGCCCAAACCTGACTGGCATCCTCCATGGAAACTCTACAGGGTATGTGTACTTACTTACTTACTTATTCCTCTTCGCCCCGTTCGGAGCATAGGGCCTTTACCACAGCTCTCCATCTGGTTCGGTCCATGGCCTGGGCTTTCGCTTCACCCCATGACATCTTTATCTTGCGAAGCTCAATGTCCAGTGTTCTGCGGGTATGTGTGCATGTTGATAATTGAGCTGGAAAAATTGGGCTTAGTGCATGGGCGTAAAGTGTTGTCCCTGATGACACTTTCCGCTTTTATGGAATTTTTGTTTAAAGGGGGTCTCTTCTACTTCTAAACAAAAATCCAGTTTAGGCGGAAGGTGTTGTCCCTTATAAGCCTGTGCAGACTGCACAGGCTAATCTGGGATGAAACTTTACGCATATGCATTAAGTCCAGTTTTCCAAGAACGCAACTCAACTGTCAACTGCATTCTAAAACTGCTATCCTTTGTATTATCATATTCAGTTTGTTGATTTTCTCTTGACATTTATGGAAATGTGATACAGAACAGGATTATTGATATATTTTGGAAATTGTAATTGTATTTTATACTATTTATTTTCCATATGCTGCTTTTTTTTTGCTTATATTCAGTTTCCAGTTTATTGGATTTTTTCAGACTGGTGATTTTTAGTATAAAAAATAAAATAATCTAAATGACATAAAATTATGCAATAAGATGTCAAACTTATTTGAATAAACTGTATGATACTATACCTGATTGCTGTATGATACTATACCTGATTGCTGTATGATACTATACCTGATTGCTGTATGATACTATACATGATTGCTGTATGATACTATACATGATTGTTGTATGGTACTATACCTGATTGCTGTATGATACTATACCTGATTGCTGTATGATACTATATCTGATTGCTGTATGATACTATACCTGATTGCTGTATTTTTCAGAAGCTCTGTTATTGCACATGGTGTTATGTTGACACTGCAGGCTTGACAACACACTTTGTTTCACTTGCCAGGTTATCAGTGGCCATCTGGGCTGGGTGAGATGTATTGCAGTGGAGCCAGGCAATGAGTGGTTTGTGACAGGGGCAGGGGACAGAGTCATTAAGGTATGTTAGAGTGTCCTAGAGTATATCTTCAATGCTTAGATTCAGTTTGAAACGCTTTAGAGTGTTTTTCCTGGGTAAAACCAGTACATGGTGTTTTTGGAGGAGATCAAAAGATCGAACCCTTGACCTCACTGTCGTTAGGCGAAAACTATATCAATGTAGTAAAACTATTAAAAGTTACCTATTTCTTTACAATTGACAAAGTTTAAAGTGGAACCATTGAAACTGCTCAAATATCTTAATCCCTTAATTATCCACTGTTAAATAAAAAGTCAGTTTTACAAACTTAGCCATTGTTGTAAATCTCAACTTTCTATTAAGTGTTGAGGAACTGAGCTCAAATAAATTATATTGGCCTTGTTCTGGGCAAACTTGACTTAAGATATGTGAGTGACGTGTCATCCAATATTAGCCTGTGCAGTCCACACAGGCTAATCTGGACAACACTTTCCGCCCAGACTTGTTTTTCGTTCTGAACTGACTTCCTTAAAAAAAAAAACATAAAAACAGAAAGTGTCATTCCTGATTAGCCTGTGTAGACTGCATAGGCTAATCTAGGACAATACTTGATGTTTAAGCCTGGTTTTCCCCGAGTGATGCTCTAAGTTGCAGTATATCTTTGGTTTGTAAGCTTAGAAACGATATCAAAGATAGAGATAAGTTATTTTCTGATGGACAAATACAGCAAGTGGAATAACACATGGAGAAGCCAGAATTTTTTTTAGGTAGACTTAAAAGTGCTATATTTCAAGTATGAAGTGTCCAAAGCTATGCATTGTTTTGTAGATTTGGGACCTGGCGACGGGCACCCTGAAGCTGTCCCTCACTGGCCACATCAGTGCCGTCAGGGGGGTAGCTGTGAGCCCCCGCCAGCCCTATCTGTTCTCTTGTGGAGAGGACAAGAAGGTCATGTGCTGGGACCTCGAACAAAACAAGGTACTCCTATAGAGTATAGAACAAAACAAGGTACTCCTATAGAGTATAGAACAAAACAAGGTACTCCTATAGAGTATAGAACAAAACAAGGTACTCCTATAGAGTGAGGTTGAACAAAACAAGGTACTCCTATAGATTGAGGTTGAAAGGATATATTTTGATTTCAATTATAAATAAGTGATTAAGTTATAAATACGTATATATTAGTCAAAAGATTATTCTTTAAAAACTTCTCTATGGATAATTTTTTTTCAGGTTATTCGCAACTACCATGGTCACCTGAGTGCAGTGTACTCCATAGACATCCACCCCACCATTGACATCGTAGCCTCGTGTGGTAGAGATGGAACATGTAGGGTAGGTTGTGACGGTCCTTCAATGTTTCTCGAGTACCTTGTACTTTTTATCTTTATTTTGTTTTAAAATTTGAATTTCAGTTAAATCTCTACTTACCAACCCCATATGCGGGTAGTTGTAAGTTTACTGGCCTCTATGTGAGCAATTGAGCTATTTCAGTTTACAGAGCAGAAATGAATTATTCCATGGATTTTGTAACATACATTCTCTGACAGTGTATCTACACATATATGCTTTTTTATATCACAATACATGTATTTAATTCACAAGACTTAGCTTAAAATACAGTTCCTGCTGCTATTTAACAGGCAAATAAAGTAAAATAAGGGTTTTTTGGGGGGAAATGGGCTTAATGCATGTGCTTAAGTGCCGTCCCAGATTAGTCTGTGCAGTACACACAGGATAGTCAGGGACGACCCTTTCCGCCTAGATTTGATTTTTGTTTATAAGAGACTTCCTTTATATGCAAAATTCAGTGTACTGCACAGGCTAATCTGGAACGACACTTTACTCACATTCATTCAACCCAGTTTCCCCCAAAAAACGCTCATTTTACTTGCGCAGAGGGCCAGTATTCTTGCACTTGTTCCTGGAATTCATGCAGGTTTACTGACTTTGTCCGAAGGCAGACAGACTTTAGTGGAGACTAATTTGGTGAAACTAGTTGTTGTATATTTGGATTTCAGATCTGGGACATGCGTACCAAGGCCTGTGTTCACACATTGACGGGACACACAAACACTGTAGCCGAGGTGAAATGTCAGGCTGCAGAACCACAGGTATGAATGGAACTGTTATGGATTGAATATTTGGAAGTTTGTTTGAATTTAGAGGTCTTTAGACTAGACAAAATATGCTTAATTCTGTCACAAATTCTTCTGATTTCTTCCTTAAAGTAACACATTTGAAAATGCTGGTTATTAGATGGGGTTATGGGGGGCTTGTGGGCGTGCATGTGACAAAGCCAGTCATAAAAATGTGGTTTCAAGTCAATAAGTTTAGTTTGTATTGACCAAGCTTGATGAAGCTTTAGATATAACAAGTTTGCTTTGAGACTTAAAAAAGAAATACCAGTTTCGGCTCAATAACTTGAGTTTGGATGGCAGTATTGCACTGTTTTTATGCCCCCCCTTCGAAGAAGAGGGGGTATATTGTTTTGCTGGCTGAAGGTCTGTCCGTCTGTCTGTTGGTAGACCAGTTCGTTTCCGATCAATAACTCGTCAACGAATTCAACAATTGGCTTGATACTTCACATGTGCATTGGCCTTGGACAGTAGATGACCCCTTTTGAATTTGGGCTCACTAGGTCAAAGGTCATTGTCACAATAAAGGTGAAAATTGTTTTCGATCAATAACTCATCATCCCATTGACCGATTAACTCGGAACTTCACATGTGCATTGACCTTGGCCAGAAGATGACCCCTTTTTAAATTGGGGTCACTAGGTCAAAGGTCAAGGTCACAATAAGTGTGAAAATCAAGGCCCTGTTTGGGGGCATATGTCTCCGACCGCGGAACTCTTGTTGTATGTAGCTTACATGAAGACTTAGCTTATGCTCGCTTCGGGGCCAGTCTATTCAAGGTCAGTGTTGCTATAAATAGAAAAACAGCAAACAGTTGGTGTCCAGTCATTACCTTATTATGCATTGACCAATTTTATGAAACTTATGATATTGCAAGCTTGCATGGAGACCTTGCTTAGGATTGTATTTTCTTGGTATTGGGTAAAAGTCACGGTCATTATTACCTAAAATACAATGGTTTTTTTACTTAGAATGGATGTAATGAACTGAAATTTGACCCAGGAAGTGTCTTTTAAAAATTGTGTTAGTGTAACAATTTCACTGACCTTTGTTGAAAGGCTTTTAACACCTACAAAGAAATGCACACAGACTCAGCGAAACCTCAGAAGGGCCTGTCAGACCATTGTCTGATGAGATTATAATCTTGTCAGACATGTGGTCAATCTGTCAGACACTCATGTTGGTTACATGTGCACGTTTCAAATTATGTGTAAGACATTGTGTTGGACAACACCAAAATGTTCGTCAGAAGTTGCAATCTTGTGTGTGATTTGTCTGACAGATTTCACGAAGTCTATGCCCATGTGTTTCTAAAATTGCTTTGAGCTAATAATGGATAGGCGTTTATTAAAATTTCTTTGACATTTCTCTTAAGCATCCAATATTTACTCTACTCCTCAACAGTGAAATATCATGTGGGTGTCTTGAAAGTTCAAATATCCTATTTGTTCAATAGTTTCACACTAATCTCAGCAATGCTAATACAAATGTAAAAAAATACAATATCATCATTTCATAATTTGCTTACACTTGCCTTTAATAGTTTCCAAATACTACCCTTGCCTGTGGCATAAGCCATCCCTTATATTTGCAGATAACCTCCCCTATATTTGCAGATTACCACCCCTATATTTGCAGATTACCTCCCCTAAATTTGCAGACTACCTCCCTTATATTTACAGATTGCCTATCCTATATTTGCAGATTACCTCCCCTATATTTACAGATTACCTCCCCTATATTTGCAGATTACCTCCCCTAAATTTGCAGACTACCTCCCTTATATTTACAGATTGCCTATCCTATATTTGCAGATTACCTCCCCTATATTTACAGATTACCTCCCCTATATTTGCAGATTACCTCCCCTAAATTTGCAGACTACCTCCCTTATATTTACAGATTGCCTATCCTATATTTGCAGATTACCTCCCCTATATTTACAGATTACCTCCCCTATATTTGCAGATAACCTCCCCTAAATTTGCAGACTACCTCCCTTATATTTACAGATTGCCTATCCTATATTTGCAGATTACCTCCCCTATATTTACAGACTACCTCCCCTATATTTGCAGATAACCTCCCCTAAATTTGCAGACTACCTCCCTTATATTTACAGATTGCCTATCCTATATTTGCAGATTACCTCCCCTATATTTGCAGATAACCTCCCTATATTTGCAGATTACCTCCCCTATATTAGCAGCTTACCTCCCCTAAATTTGCAGACTACCTCCCTTATATTTACAGATTGCCTCCCCTATATTTGCAGCTAACCTCCCCTATATTTACAGATTACACCCCCTATATTTGCAATCACCTCCCCTATATTTTCAGATTCTGACTGGCAGCCACGACTGCACAGTGCGACTGTGGGACCTGGCGGCGGGCAAGTCTCGAGTCACGCTCACCAATCACAAGAAGAGTGTGAGGGCCCTCTGTATCCACCCAACCCAGTAGGTCATATATGTATTTAGAATAAAGAGTTCTCGTAGAATAAGCCTTGCTCTTGGAAAACCAGGCTTAATTCATGTGCCTAATCTGTCATCACAGATGAGCTTGTGCAGTCCGCACAGTCTAATCAGGGACGACACTTTCTGCCTAGACTGTTTTTTTTTGGTTTAGAAAAGACTTTCTTTTAACGAAAACTTCCGCAAAGCGTAAAGTGTTGTCCCTGAATAGCCTGTGCAGACTGCACAGTCTAATCTGGGACAACAGTACGCACATGCATTAAGCCCAGTTCTCTAACAGCATGGCTCATATAGATTGTATGCTCATATTGTTATGTTAGGGCAAGAAAGTGGCTGCCTATATCAATTGATATAAATTGAAATGCATGCAAAGCTACATAAAAGTGGTAATTTCTGTCACTATTCAATAAAGTGATGATTATATGAATATTTATTATTGGAAAAATTGTCTTGCTATTTTACTCAATTTTCCATATTGGTTGTTAGTTATTAACTGGTGTGCATGCATATATTTATAAGTTGTTTAACCTTAATGATACCCCATCTGAAGATTATTTATGAATTTTCATTTGCAATGTGCTATGTCCTGTACAACAAATTTATATTGTTAACCATTAGGATAATTAGTACCTATTCAGATATGAACAAGTATAAAATTCAATGCACTTTTCCACGTTGACTGCTCGGTTTCATGTGTTGTCCCTGGTTATCTCAATGTATTGGTTTCCCTAGTGATAAATTGGTCATGGGAATATTCCTGAACATTTAAGTACTTGAACATTTTATACTGGTAGTTTGCTTCAAGCATTAATTTCCCACTTCACTGATTGCATTATGAAATGAACACGCACCGTACTGCACAACACTAACCAGGCCTGCATGAGGAGGATTTCGTCATTAAACTTTGATACATCTACACGTGTTTCTCCCTACCAGATACACATTTGCCTCGGGCTCACCAGACAACATCAAGCAGTGGAAGTTCCCTGATGGCAACTTCCTTCAGAACCTGTCCGGCCACAACGCCATCATCAACAGCCTCGCCCTCAACTCTGACAATGTCCTTGTCTCAGCAGGTAACCTAGCAACTCATAGGCTGTTTTTTTGTTGTCAATTTTAAAGTTTGAAAGTATTTCAGTGTCACTCTGGGAAAACCAACCATGCATGTGCCGAAAGTGTCACCCCAGATAAGCCTGTGAAGTCTGCACAGGCTAATCAGGGAAGACAATTTCCACTTGCATGGTATTTTTCCATCTCTTCTTAGCAAAAATCCAGTTAGACAGAAAGTGTCATCCCTGATAAGCCTGTTCTGTCCACAGTGTCGTAAGGGACGACACCTTACGCACATGCATTAAACCCCGTTTTCACAGATTGCAGCTAATTTTGATGGCATATGGTTCGCATTTTACGTAGCTAGCTCCATAGAACAGGGGTATTTGTGTATTTACCCTTTGAAATACTGCAGGAATTGTAAGTTCAGGTTACTATTGAGTTTTAAACGCGTCTCTCAAAGCCTCCAAGCTGGTTTTGTGGATTGTAATTATTTATTTCAATGTTCCTGTTTTGTTAATGATAAGGTTGTTATTGTCATACAGGCAGTTCCTCAGGTGCTTTTGTAACTTATCATAATTGAATTAGTTCATTAAGTTTTTCAGTGTTTCTTTGGGGATTGTGTTGGTAGTGAGACCCGACTCTGGTTTTTTCAATATTAAAATTTGAATTTATAGACTGAATATTAAAACATTTCTGTTTTGCTACATAAAAGGAATTTGTTGCTGCAACACACATCACCTGTGGCTACTGTATTCTGTGTCCTGTTTTTTTTTCCATTTTCAAATTAGAAATATCTGCTGTTTTCTCTATCTGTGAGTAATAATTTGTAAGGCAATGCTTTAATGTTCACAGTGACCTTTAATAAAGAAATCTTTATTGCTGTTTTGAGGACGTAATTTATGACTTTTCTAGTGTTGTACTCACCTCTGGCAATTTATTATGCATGTCTGGCACGTATGGAATACTTTTCGCAAAACATGTGCTGTTGTGTAGCTCATTCATCTGGGACAAGATTTAATAACCTTATGTGTAACTGGTTTAAAAGGCCCTTCATTCAAAGCTAGTCATAAACTTCTTTGTAACTGGTTTAACAGGTCATTTATTCCAACCCGAGTTTGTTTTAATGTGGCCTTTGATAACCATGGCAATAATGACAATTCCACTACTGTATGTACTTGTATAATTCAGTTTTATAAAACACCAATAGCCAAAGAAAAAACAGTTTCAAAGTTGTGCAAGTTATTATTTGGTAAAATATTGTGAAATTTCAGATAATGAAGGATTTTTGTATCTGTTTGTAACTTTCTAATTTATGTATACAATAACGAATTTAAATCATATGAGCCTCGCTCTGGGAAAATGGGGCTTAATGCATGTGTGTTAACCCTTTGCATGCTGGGAAATTTGTCATCTGCTAAAATGTTGTCTGCTAAATTTATAAAATTAGCATTTTCTTTGATT
>VMBQ01014603.1:0-14060 GCA_007657795.1 Dreissena rostriformis | reverse complement strand
GCGAGATACGTAACTGGGCACATTGGCAATAAGTAATGAGGATTGTGGAAATTCTTTGCCGGACATCAAAATTATTCACGCAATTACATACGCATTGAACTCGCAGCAATGCAATTAACTATAAAAAAAAATAGATAAGGTAGTACTTTAAAATCATTTAAATGTGAGGGATATGCATTTGCGTTGATTTCGTGGATTGACCGATGCGCAAATTGACAAAAACACGTCGGAAAATGACTGACGAATATTCTTCGTTTTTATTCAAAATCATATATTAACGAATTTACTTGTCCACGAAAAAAGTCTCTCTAAAAAAAAAGCACGAAATTCCATGCCAACGAATATAAATGAACCAAGCTCGAGTAAAAGGGGTTTAATGCATGTGCGTAAAGTGTCCTCCCAGATTAGCAAGTGCAGTTTGCACATGCATTAAACCCCTTTTTCACAGAGCGCGGCCCAGCTGATTTAACACTTTTCGTTTGTTTTGTGTTTGTTTCACAGACTGCGTCACGACGGAGAGTTAATCCTGCACAGNCAAGCTCGAGTAAAAGGGGTTTAATGCATGTGCGTAAAGTGTCCTCCCAGATTAGCAAGTGCAGTTTGCACATGCATTAAACCCCTTTTTCACAGAGCGCGGCCCAGCTGATTTAACACTTTTCGTTTGTTTTGTGTTTGTTTCACAGACTGCGTCACGACGGAGAGTTAATCCTGCACAGTAAGCAAGTGCTGATGTTGATCGTGGTGCTGAATTTAGTGGACTGTTGCCTAGTCCTCGGAGAACTAATTCTCGATATCCACTATATAAAAGGTTCGAAACCTATTCATGCGCCTAAAAAAAAATGTGTTGAATTGTTTACAACATAAAAGGTTTGAAAATGTATAAACACGCCATTAAAAGTATGAGTATGATTTTCGACATCGTTCAAGGTTCGAAAATGTATTCATCCGCCATAAAAAAGATGTAGATCTTGTGGATTTTTCAATATATGAAATGTTCAGAACTGTATTAATTCACCGAAAAACTCGTGTGTTGGATGCGTTACTACATACATGTACAATAATTAAAAATGTTTCTGTCCGCCGTTTTTCTAATAAAATATTATATGTTTTATTTTAGGCAATGGAAATTTTCCGACATATATATTTACAGTCGTAATATATAAAATTATAAATTATGATGATTTCGTTGCAATTGTTTAAAGCGATGCCAGTTTATTTATGTTTGCTCGTACATGTTCAATGCGTTTCCTTTGTACCTACAGGGTCTGGACAACGTATATATTGTTAATGAGCCTCGCTCTGGGAAAACGGGGCTAAATGTATGTGCGTGAAATGTCGTCCCAGATTAGCCTGTGCAATCAGGGTCGACACTTTCAGCCTAAACCAGATTTTTTAAGGGATGAGACTTACTTTAAACCTAAAACACCATACAAGCGGAAAGACTCGTTCCTGGTAGACCTGTGTGGATTGCACAGGCTTATCTGGGACGACACTTAACTCACAAACATTAAGCCTGGTTTTCCAAGATCACGGCTCATTTTATAACCTTGAACATGGCAATAATGAAACTCCACATTATCATCATCAACATTCATTAACTATCCGCAAGTCTTTTCTTCAAGGCAAGTGTACACTGACCTATACAAAAATGGAAAAAAAACATACAATACAACACTTCACAGAAACAAATGATACAAATTTAATTCGCAGGACTTCGCGACAAGACGGAGGAGCGGTCCCAGAAGTTCGTAGACACGATGGTGAAGCGGTACCCGGACGAGTTGAGTGGCTTCTCAACACCAGACAACTTGGACGATCTATATTCACACCTGTATACAGGTCACACAATACTAAACGATTTCCTAAGCATAGTCAATGTAAAAGCAATAACTTTTAATTTTAATAAAAAATAAAGTCAAACTTTTGCGCATGGAGACCCTCATAACAATACCTTTTATTAAAGAGCATTCTAAACCAAATTGATTGAAACAATAAAAAAGATAGGTATTGCGGTATGAGAGAAAACATGCGACACGAATCAGGTCACTGTTTTACGGCCATCTGTTTACCGGCTCCTCTCCAGTCTAGGTTATACCGCCCAATGTCAGGGTACCATCATGTAGTATCCAACCTTAAAGCAAAACACTGAATTTGTAGTACACAAAAATGTTTTTCCTACCACACACACAGAAATATAAAGAATTCAAGTCATGGCAGGTGCCTATACGGAAAAATGTGTCTTCAAATAATTGCTGTTGATTTTTGAAGTGAGTATAGTATTCAGGTTTTAGGATCACGTGACTATGAGGGGTTCCTCAATTAAATGTTAATGGATGTAAACCCACCGGAAAGTGGTTCTTTTTCAAATAACTTTTTAAGACAATTGTTCTTAAGAATTTCAACAAGTGCATAAAATACTGTATTTTATGCTGCTTATGGCATTGTGAAATATATCAGAATTACTTTATTTAATAAGACAGTGTTATTGACACAAATTCGATGTGTACAGCACTCATGTACATGGTTATTCTGCACACAATGTGAAATGTTGTCACCCATTTCAGACGTATTCAAAGATTTATTCTTAAATCTTAAGATATCGACACAAACTGCAAGAAAAAATGTCTTTTATACACTACAGATGTTTGCAAATGTATTTTGAATAACTTGATATATTTGCAAAAATAAAGTTCCTGCCGGTGTGTTTACATTCTGTCCAGCCCGTGTGTTAACCCCTGTAAACCCCGTTGGTCCTGCACCCTGGTATTGCACATCAAAAATATGTAGTATACTGTAACCTACAGCCGACTGCAAATGGCCACCGCGCGTTGACGTGATGTATGTGCCTGTTGATAACGTGACGTTAATCAACGGCACGGTTCAGTCTGACGTTGATGCTCGTAACGGAACGCGAACTAGGGCAAGTACACATGTTTGAACAGTTTATTTAATAATAAAGCTTCGCTCTGGAAAAAACGGGGCTAAATGCATGAGCGTAAAGTGTTGTCCAAGATTAGTCTGTGCAGCCGCACAAGCTAATCAGCAACGGCACTTTTAACTTTTTTGGAATTTTTCGTTTAAAGGAGGTCTATTCTTAACAAAAATCAAGTTTTGGCGAAAAGTCTTGGCCCTGATTTGCCTGTGCGGACAGATGAGGCTAACCTGGAGCGACATTTTACGCACATGTTTTACGCCCAGTTTTCCCAGAACGAGGCTAATATTGTACTTGAGCGGTACATGGTTTAAGCCATGTATTTAAACTAAACAAAAGCGTGTACCATTGTTAACCAGATAGCCTGTACCTTGTATATATTATATGTACACATGTTACCTGAAGCTGTTTTTTTCTTGTATTTCAATACGATTAACGTGCCTACCATCGTTAACACAACACAAAACAAATTAATATTTCCTTGTATGATAAAATATTTTTGGACGAGAAGTTATACCAAAACTGTAACTTGCATAGTTTAGTTTAAACCTATATATTTTAGCTCGATTTTCTTGAAAGCCTCAGATAAATGAAACGCTCTCGAGTCCTTTTCCTGGGTTGACCCAGTAATTCTTGTCGTTGGGGGATTTTAAATAAAGCTCCCACAGTGAGTATTGAACCCGTGACCTCCTGGTCGCTAGACGGACACCATAACTACACTACGCCGCGGGGACCTTTATTTACCTTTCGTGCATTTTCGAGTAACTTGCATACGGATATACAAATCATGTATACATTGAACACTTCAATCACAGAAAAGCGCCGATCACCCATCGAACCCTAGACCCATTGCCAGCGACGTCCGTCTCACTCTACCGGAAACGTTGGACGAGACACCGCCATCCCGCTTCGACCCCCACGGTAGCCATGGCGGCTCCCGTGATACTGCGAGTCAACAACCGCACCCAGACCCCACAGCCAGCAATATCCTTCACACTATACCGGAAACGGTGTACGAGACTCCGCACCCTAGTCTCGAGCCCCACGGTACCCACGGCGGTTCCCATGGCGGTTCCCACGGTCACTCGGTGTGGGAGGATGTGGCACATGGACTTCACAAGGCCAGCATCACCATACTCGGAATCCTGTTCTTCGAGGTAGGCAACGTAGCGATTGGTGAGTTACTGAAGCTGTATCTGTGGAAATGTTCAATATAGGTCACAATAAACTAAATATTTTCCCTTTATAGTTCATTGTAAACGCGACAAGTTTAGACGAAAATAAATGCAATATTTTTCACATACATACCCACATATCTATACCTTTTCTGAAAGTGCATTCTTAACTGAATTGATTTAAACAATAAAACGGTATGTAGAAAGCTTAAAAGCACTTGATTTAACACCGTTTTTACCGACTACTCTCCAAAAGAGAGGTGATCCGCCAACAAGTGTTGTTTTCTCATGTAGTCACAAATGTAAAACATGACATGGATTTGTTAGCGCAAACCAATGCCTTAACTAACAAATTTTTTTTGTTAATGAAAACAAACGCAACAGCAATTGTTTTAACCATAACAATATATCTTCAATCGATACTCTTTGATTTATTTTTAGAGCCCTAGATGAACATGTTATTTACTATAATGTAACCTAATGAAACATTACGCTCCAGAGACATTGTAAGGAGAGATATTCGTGTAAACACCCGACAACATGTTTGTTTATTGGAGCCTCCGCTAAACAACGTGCAAAGTAGTCCGTATATCGGGTCTAATGTTAGAAAAATGGCTGTCCGTGTTATGACATTTAATTTATCTTGCGTTTTAACCGCAAAACAACAAGAGAAACACCAGAAAAACAAATACGCGGTCACAATGTCATTGAAACAGCAGCCATAATGACTAATGACCGAGGACGTATATATTTATCATTTCAGAGCATCCTAAAGATTATTTGCATGGGGAAAGAATTCTTGTCCAAGAAATTGGAGGTAAGTTTGATCGGTTTTCAATGTATGGGCATTTTTATAGCATGCAATTGTTAGCGTTTGAGTCCCACGGAAAATTGTTCTCGAAATTGTACAGTACGTAAAAATGTGCGATTGCGTTCTTAGTCTGAAGCTTTTATATTTATTTTAAACAAAGTGCAACAATCCCTTAAAAATAACGCAATCGCGAAACCTTGCCAATATGTGGCGTGTTCTGAGAAAACTGGGCAAAATGCTTGTGCGTAAAGTGTCATCCCAGATAAGCCTGTGCCGTCCGCACAGGCTAATCAGGGACGACAATTTCCGTTTTTATACAAGTTTTCGTTTAAATGATGTCTCTTCTTAGCGAAAATTCAGTTTAGGCGGAAAGTGTGCGGACTGCACAGGCTAATCTGGGATGACACTTCACGCACAAGCATTTTGCCCAGTTTTCTCAGAAACCTTGCCAATATGCGTTGAAGCACTTGGAAATTATTATATTGTAAAAGTTCGACGAAATTCTTATTCAAAATTTCGAGATGAGCACTGAAGCTTGAATTATGTAGATGTTAACAAAGTAAAATACCTCTTAATACTAAATCGTTAATTCTTGCCAATATGAGTTGCAGCAATCGGAGATAATAGTTTTGTAAACGTTAGACGAAAATTGCATGTACAATGTAGCAGTTGCGCAAAGAAGCTTTTCTGGCTGATTTATTGACGCAAACCATTACTATATGCATAAGACTTTCGGCGGCCATTAATATATGCAAACGACTTTCGGTGGCCATTAATATATGCATAAGACTTTCGGCGGCCATTACTATATGCATAAGACTTTCGGCGGCAATTAATATATGCATACGACTTTCGGTGGCCATTAATATATGCATAAGACTTTCGGCGGCCATTACTTTATGTATAAGACTTTCGGCGGCCATTACTATATGCATAAGACTTTCGGCGGCCATTACTATATGCAAAAGACTTTCGGCGGCCATTAATATATGCATACGACTTTCGGTGGACATTACTATATGCATAAGACTTTCGGCGGCCATTAATATATGCATACGACTTTCAGCGGCAGATAAAAAGCTGTAGAACAGCTTCACAAAAATGAGTAACTGTCTTGTACGTTGGACAACTAGCTTCATGCGGAGAATTATGCGTATCTGCGTATCATGACAGCTCTAAAAACAATATATATAATGAATTAAAACCTGGCTTTAACATCAATAACACAGTACGGCCTTGCAGTTCTCCTGTTTATTAATGTTACTTGTCGCTGTTTCTGACGTTATATTAATTTTAAACAGTTAACGAACACGTGTTTGGGGTGCATTGACCACAAAGGCTAGTTATAAAAAAACGTGTTTACGATCATCATGAAGTACAATGTACATTGAATCTGTCCCCTTGCTAGACACTGCTACCTCGCGTTTACAAGTGTCAAATTGTGTCATTACCACAGGGACCTCTAAGAAAAATACTCTTTGAATACTATAAACAATATAAAAGGGTTATAATTTAAAATAACTTTGTTCACAGCAGTAAACGTGTTTAAAGTTTTGTTTAAAATAAAAGTTTCGTAAATAAAAAAACAGTAAATTTTGTCTGAATCGGACACGGGTGTGCGACTCCATATATTGTTCCATAATTAAAGTATAACAGAGACGTTAAGCACATTTCTACCTTGTGTGATAACCCATAAACAATTGATGAATCAAAGTAGACAACTTTCATAATTGCATGTAAGTGCGTATATAAAAAAACTCATGAATGTTAATTTGTTAACATGATCTAAATATCGGCATTTGTCAGGTCATGTAACGTGGAACGTGATTGGCTGGGAAATTTAAAATAAAAACTTTGTTATTGATAAATGAAGCAGTTTTCTGCTTCTAATAAATAATGCACACTCAATTGTGGATATAAAATTATAAATTAAAAATTGTCAAGAAATATATACAAACAAAAGAGATTTATTAAAGAACTTACTACTAAAACTATCAGTTTTCAGAATTTGTTCGAGTATTTTGAATAGGAAAAACTATGTCTTTGTATAAAAGCTACTAGTTTATCGGCAAGTGTATGCTGTTTCTGAAAGATAAATGTCTGTGTTGTTGTTATACAGTTAATATGGTGTATGTTTTGCTTTGGGAAGCGATTTTTTTGGCTATAGTTCAAACCATTGTGTTCTAAAGGAATAAAGAAAATTTGACTGTTGTATATACATGTATTTACAGCATATAAATAGTAGTTTTGTTAAAGTTCCCTATGATCATAACCGATATTAACGAAACAAAACATTCAATTAAAGCAGACTATTCACAAAAATTGTTTTTAAAATATCTTAGCATACATAGGACAAAATAAGTAATAAAATCATGCATAATCCCAATGAGAAACAGCATTTAACCCCAATGATTACATATAGTTGGACGTATGCATCTGGTCTAAATTGGTCATTTTTATTTTTCAAATTTTGTTAGGCAGTCACATCTTGAGGTGTAGAGTGCCCCAAGTACCCCATACAATATTCTAACATTTATTTAAAATAATGTGTGACTATTGAATGAAAACATATCATTGAACCTGTGCACATGGAAATACATGTACTTATGATATGAACTAAACAGTCTTTTTAACTGCGGCTGAACGCGTTAAGTTTAGTAATTTTAAAATCAGTTTTTAACTGCGTCTGCACGCATAATCACTACTTGAACTTTTACATTTAAATTAATAATATTTTTAACGGATAAATGCCTACAACATGTTAAACAAAGGTTGTTTAATCTGCCAAGGGTGGCAATAGGACAGTTACTTAAGTCAACGTGAAACGACTGGTTCGGAGCATGGTTCTTACGTTAAACTGAAAAGGGAGTTAACACTGCGATGATGTTTTCCTTTTTTATAGTTTAGTTTTAACCCATTTGTTATACCTCGATTGCATCGAAAGCCGAAGGCTTATTGGAAAGCTCTCGAGTCCGTTTCCTGGGTAGAACCAGTTCTTGGTGTCTTTGGTGGAGATCTAAAGAATGCTCCCATAGTGGGGAACGAACTCCTGACCACCTGGTCGCTAGGGGGAAACCATATCCACTACTCTGCGGCGACCCTTGGACTTAAAGGGGAGTTAACACTGCAATGAGTTTGCCTAATTTCATTCGCTTTTAACAGGTGTTTGATACGGTCGTGGTGATCGTATCGTTCGTTGTGGACTTGGTGCTGCTACGGGGCCTCACAGAGTTCAAAGTTCAGGACGCTCTTCTCATCCTCTCCTTCCTGTTGCCATGGAGAGTCATCCGAGTCGTCAACAGTACGTACACTTACTGAGAGTCCGCCCAACCGCTCCTTCCGGTCATAAACAATATCCAGCATATCTTGTAGATATATTGAACCTCACAGACGGCACAGGGTAATAAGGGCGACACTCATTATCGTGAATCTTGTAGATATATTGAGTCGCGCTCTATGAAAACGGGGCTTTATGCATGTGCGTAAAGTGTCTACCCAGATTAGCCTGTGCAGTCTGCACAGGCTAATCAGGGACGGCACTTTCCTCTGATATTTTGTTTTTGTTTAAAGGAAGTCTCTTTTAGGAAAAATCCAGTTTAGGCGGAATTTGTCGCCCCTGATCAGCCCGTACGGTCCACACATGCATATCTGGGAGGACACTTTACGAACATGCATTTAACCGCGTTTTCCCAGAGCGAGGCTCAAATATGTTTTGTATTGTGGTCAGCTCCTTACGAACATAATACTGTTCAGTTGTTTTAATTAGCTTTGCGGGAACCATTATCTGTTTGAACTTTTCCGTTTACGATCAAGAACATAATAGTCATAGTGTTAGTATGTTTGAAGAGCAACAACAGCNCGTAAAGTGTCTACCCAGATTGGCCTGTGCAGTCTGCACAGGCTAATCAGGGACGGCACTTTCCTCGGATATTTTTTTTTTGTTTAAAGGAAGTCTCTTTTTGGAAAAATCCAGTTTAGGCGGAAATTGTCGCCCCTGAGGAGCCCGTACGGTCCACACATGCATATCTGGGAGGACACTTTACGAACATGCATTTAACCGCGTTTTCCCAGAGCGAGGCTAATTTATGTTTTTTATTGTGGTCAGCTCCTTACGAACATAATACTGTTCAGTTGTTTTAATTAGCTTTGCGGGAACCATTATCGGTATGAGCTTTTCCGTTTACGATCAAGAACATAATAGTCATAGTGTTAGTATATTTGAAGAACAACAGCAGCCCATCACTGTACTTTCTATTTATTGTTGTTCGCAGGTTGGTATGACTGTGAGAGTGTTTCGGTCTCCGCGTGCGCGTTGCGTACCCTGTCTTGCTATACGGTTAGAGCGATAATTGGTACACGCATAAGACCGAACCAAAAGTTGATATCTTTTCGTGAAAACCCAAAATCTCCAAATTATCGATATAATTTAAATATTTACCCAACTGTAGTGAGTTTAGTAAGTTAGTTAGGTAGGAGTGCTGGGACTCACTCCAGGGTCTATACATAATGCAGCCCCAGACACGGAAGAACTCCGTAAACATGTTGAGGCAACCGTGGCGTAGTAGATATGGTATCCGCCTAGCGAAAACTGGACGTCACGGTTTCGATGCCCACTGTGGGCGTTTTTTTATATATATTTCTCCCAACGACACCAAGTACTGGTTCTACCCAGGAAACGGACTCGAGAGAGTTTCAATAAGCCTTTGGATTTCGAGCTGAAGTGAATAGGTTTAACGTACATGTCAAAAGACACACACTCGGACATTTTCTCATAAGCATGTATGGCCGCTTGCAGGTCTGATAGTTGCGGTGTTAGACCACGAGCACTTCCGGTTGAAGATGCTGTACAAGGAGAAGAAGATTATCATGGCCCAACTAGAGAGGCTGGAGGAAACCGAAAAGCGATGGGACGTAGGGACATATTTGTTGTTTCCATAAACTATCCAAAAATGGGGTTGTTAGGTTGGCCAAACAAGTCAAGTCAAGTAATATTTATTTATAAAGTCGGGGTTTTAAACATGATAAACACAAGGTCTGATGAGCTTTTAAAGCCGACTTATACATAACATTACATGATAACAACATGATATATAGCACATTGAATGAACACATAGTTATAACATTCCTGTAGTTGAGAACAACAGAGAATATGAGTTTGAGTAAAATATTGCTTTAAAAGACTATAGGTTACTTAATACATGTATTACTTAAGAAACAAAAAACAAAAACTAGCGTTTACATGTACTTAAAATATCAGACAAAATTAGAACTACAGAGCTTAGTAATGAGCAAATAAATAGTGTGAGGCATGCAATCATGAAAGGACAAACATTAAAATGAAAAGCAGTACAAAGGAAAACCAAGGAACATAAAACACATTGAACATAACANTAAACGAAGTTCTTTCGATAGTGCAAAAACGGGGCTTAATACATGTGCGAAAATAGTCACCCAAGATAAGCCAGTGAAGTCCGCACAGGTTTATCAGTAACGACACTTTCCGCTTAAATTGGACTTTCCTTTAAACGTAAAATACCATTAAAGCGGAAATTACATAAAACCAGTCCGCAAAGGCTAATCATGGATGACACTTTATAAACATGCATTGAGCCCCGTTATCCTAGAACGAGGCTCAATTAAAAACCATTTTCGTGCGCTCACCAGTATGTTGGCGGATCTTCCACTTGGGGATGCCCTCGCTCTCGCAAAACGATTCAATCTTCTGAAGGTGAAACTATCAAAAAAACATCGCGAAAATATTAATTTATACATAATTAACACATGCATGTATGTAAAAATATATAGTTCCAAAATGTATTGCAATACTTATATACACGCAGACGGACAAACAAACTTATTTCGGTTAATGAGTACACATTTTTTGGACAAATAAACTAATGAATCAATTTAAATGACACCATAACGCCCACCATAAAATGTAGGATGCTACGTTTCATTAATAGTAAACAAATAACGAAAGCATCGTTTGGCCAACCTAACAACCCCATTTTTGGATATTGTATGGAAACAACAAATATGTCCTTACGTCCCATCGCTTTTCGGTTTCCTCCAGACTCTCTAGTTGGGCCATGATAATCTTCTTCTCCTTGTACAGCATTTTCAACCGGAAGTGCTCGTGGTCTAACACCGCAACTATCAGACCTGCAAGCGACCATACATGCTTATGAATGAGAAAATGTCCGAGTGTGTGTCTTATATTGTCCGAGTGTGTGTCTTTTGACATTTACGTTAAACCTATTCACTTCAGCTCGATAGCTTCGAAATCCAGAGGCTTATTGAAACTCTCTCGAGTCCGTTTCCTGGGTAGAACCAGTACTTGGTGTCGTTGGGGGAAAACTAAAAAAAAACTCCCACAGTGGGCATCGAGACCGTGACGTCCAGTTTTCGCTAGGCGGATACCATATCTACTACGCCACGGTTACCTCAACATGTTTACGGAGTTCTTTCGTGTCTGGGGCTGCATTATGTATAGACCCCGGAGTTAGTCCCAGCACTCCTACCTAATTAACTTACTCAACTTACTACAGTTGGGTAAATACTTTAATTATATCGATAATTTGGAGATTTTGGGTTTTCACGAAAAGATATTAACTTTTGGTTCGGTCTTATGCGTGTACCAATTATCGCTCTAACCGTATAGCAAGACAGGGTACGCAACGCGCACGCGCAAACCGAAACAAGATACAAGATACAAGATACAAGAAACTTTATTTAACGTCGGTTTTTATAAACAGTTAACATTAGCTATCAAAGCTATTTTCCGACAAAAACAAAACACACTCGGACATTTTCTCATTCATAAGCATGTATGGTCGCTTGCAGGTCTGATAGTTGCGGTGTTAGACCACGAGCACTTCCGGTTGAAAATGCTGTACAAGGAGAAGAAGATTATCATGGCCCAACTAGAGAGTCTGGAGGAAACCGAAAAGCGATGGGACGTAAGGACATATTTGTTGTTTCCATACAATATCCAAAAATGGGGTTGTTAGGTTGGCCAAACGATGCTTTCGTTATTTGTTTACTATTAATGAAACGTAGCATCCTACATTTTATGGTGGGCGTTATGGTGTCATTTAAATTGATTCATTAGTTTATTTGTCCAAAAAATGTGTACTCATTAACCGAAATAAGTTTGTTTGTCCGTCTGCGTGTATATAAGTATTGCAATACATTTTGGAACTATATATTTTTACATACATGCATGTGTTAATTATGTATAAATTAATATTTTCGCGATGTTTTTTTGATAGTTTCACCTTCAGAAGATTGAATCGTTTTGCGAGAGCGAGGGCATCCCCAAGTGGAAGATCCGCCAACATACTGGTGAGCGCACGAAAATGGTTTTTAATTGAGCCTCGTTCTAGGATAACGGGGCTCAATGCATGTTTATAAAGTGTCATCCATGATTAGCCTTTGCGGACTGGTTTTATGTAATTTCCGCTTTAATGGTATTTTACGTTTAAAGGAAAGTCCAATTTAAGCGGAAAGTGTCGTTACTGATAAACCTGTGCGGACTTCACTGGCTTATCTTGGGTGACTATTTTCGCACATGTATTAAGCCCCGTTTTTGCACTATCGAAAGAACTTCGTTGAATAATAGCATAATAATAGTTATGATTATTAGTATAACACATAACCAGCCGCAATGTGTACATACGATAAATAACACAATACATTTATAGCTTGTAAATCATAATATACTCTCTTATTGCAAGAGCACAACAGTTGCACGTGTCACGCTGGTTTTGTTTTTGCAGCTCTGGGCCGGAAGCAGTCTACAATCACCACAATGGCGTCCTTGGCACTGTGCGGCATGCTTCCGGGTATCATCATGGGTCCAGGCGACAAGAAAATGTTCAACCGCATCTTCGAACAAAATGCGAACGCGCATGCAAAAGATGGCGCACCGAAGCCGAAAATCGCCAACCTTCAAGCTATCGTGGCGGCCGCCTCCAAGCCACCAATCAGACCCAATACAAACCCTTCTGTTCCAGTTATAAATCTTGACATTATTGACGAAAGCGTCAACTCCGACGATGACTCGGATTTCGAAGAATCGTTCAACGGAAGTCGCTCGAATGTGAGCGCCAACAGAAGTACCTACAAGACGCCGAGACACTCGATCCAATCAGATCCGGGTCAAGGCATGCTGAACCTTCCCAAAGGAAACCATGCTGCTCTCAAGCGAGTGTCGTTTGACAACCGAGAAATGCGACCCCTGTTGTTGCACCAGACGTCAGTCTGTTCGGAATACAGCGACGCGGTCGAGGAGAATGTAGAAACACAAATTGATAATAATGTAACTGACCCCGCAACAAATCCGGTTAAAGATGACATTGTTTGAACGATTATATAAGTGAATAATTTGAATAAGTGCTCAGTGACGTTACCACGTCGCACCACGAGCTGTGCGGACAACGTGACACATCTAGGGTCGTACACTTGTGTGTTTCATCAAAACATTCCACGCTTATTCCGGTCTTGAGCCCGTATTACTTAACACTGCACATTTGCTTTACGAAGTATTAACTTTACGACCAATTTCCTTTACGACGCATTTACTTTACAACACAACTTCCTAACGAGACATTTACTTTACGACACATTTAATTAATAAAACATTTACTTTACGACGCATTTACTTTAAAAAACATTAACTTTACGACACATTTACTTTTCGACACATTTACTTTACGACACATTAACTTTACGACAAATTGTCTTTAAAACACATTTTTGTAGGAGCATAACTTATTTATTCCAACACAGATAAGTAATTTTATGTTAATTTTTTTGGAATTGTTCACAATGTCCTTCGTTTTAAGAACAAATTGATCACACAACTGTATTTGTTGATTGTACAAACGTCAGTCGTTAATTGTACTTGTGAGATATTTGATAAGAAAGCGACCGACTCTTCAGCACAAAAAAATGTCATCGGTTGTTTGGTGGACGCATATTGAACTATGCACTAGTCGACGTTCTAACTGGTCAAAACACAAAACGGCCATTTTAAAACAAAACTATTGACTTCAGATATAATATATTATATGTTATACCTTAAGACAATTTTCAAACATTTTTAACCGTATTTTCACTGCGTGGAAGGAAAAAGAATCGA